>WAAG01063864.1:51885-103802 GCA_013390105.1 Tichodroma muraria | reverse complement strand
CCCCCCACATCCGCTGCCTTCCTGCAGCAGCCACCCCGCAGGGTGCCCCCTGCACCCCTCCGCCAATCCCTCCGTAGTGGCGTCTTCCTCCTGCTCAAACCCTTTCTCACACCCCTCCCCTGAAGCCACCATCTCCCCCGGGCACCCCCTGCACCCCCAGCATGGCTGCCCGCGGTCCCTCCCCCAAACCCCCATCACGATCCCCTCGCATCCCTCCCACATCCCCTTCCCCCTCCCGCATCCCTTCAGCATCGCCTGCCTGGGGGCCCCCATCCCTCCGGCACCCCCATCGCCTCTGCAGGGCGCCCGGGGGGGGCAGGGATGGCGAGGGGCCTGCCTTGGGGTGCAGGGATGGACAGGGAGGGGGGCTGGGAGGGGGTGGATGGAGTCTTCCCTCGCCGCGAAGGAGGCAGGGCTGTATCCCTCGCCTTCCTTCCTTTGGAGCTCATTGTTCGCCCAACAAAGCCTCCACCAATCTCCCCCTCGCCCGAGCACGGCCGAGCCATTTGCCCGGCGGAGCAGGGAGGCTGCGGGTCCCCCCGGGGGCTCTGGTTCCCCCCAGGGGGCTGGAGTTCCCATGGGTGGAGGGCTGGGTAGCAGCGTTACATAAAGGGCTTTGCAAAAACTCCCGCATCCTGCATCCACCCGCACAAAGGCAGCCGTCCCTCCGCACCCGCGGCACCGTCCCCGTCCCCTCCGCTCGCCGGAGGGGCCACTGTGCCGCCCGCCTCGGGGATCCGGTCACATTCAGAGCTCCCCGGGCACGCGGCCGCCCGCTGCCCGCGAGTGCCCACCGAGCATCCCAGCGCCGCAGCCAGGGGGGCCCGTGCTGGAAGACGGGGGGTCCCCGCTGTGCCATGCCGGGGGTCCCCGCTGTGCCATGCCGGGATCCCCGCTGTGCCATGCCGGGGTCCCCGCTGTGCCATGCCGGGGGTCCCCGCTGTGCCATGCCGGGGGTCCCCGCTGTGTGCCGGGGCTGCCCCGGGGCTCATCGCCGGCGCGCCAGGTCAGGCCGGCGCACGCCGGGTGTGGGATGGGTGCGAGCATGCAGCAAAGCCTGGAGGAAGAGCGGGGAAATTTTTTGTGTGTGGTATATTTCGAGGTTGCTGCTTAGGCCTGATCCGTGCCTGGGCAGCTCCGTGCAGGGAGCTCGATGCTTTTCAGCTGTCCGAGGGCAAATCCTGCAAAGCAGCCCATTAAATATTAGTAATAAAATCTGCCAAGATGGGCAGTGGGGATTGTTTTCCCGGGCACGAGGATTTGGGGAAGAGGAGGAGAGGATGGCGGTGGCGGGAGGATGGCGGGAGGCTGCCGCAGCGCCGTGGGGGAAGGGCTGCTGCAGCCCTTTGTCACCAGAGATGGGGAAACCAGATGTGGGGGGAGATGTGAGGGACGGAGCGGTGGCGGTGGGGGACCCCGTGATGGCGGGGGACCCCATGGAGCGAGGGGAATGCTGCTGGCCGACCCTCCGGCTTTGTCTAATTCGGAAAGGATGGGGGAGCAGGAAGGGGGGGAACAAATCTCCCCAGCAACAGAGGGCTCTGGGCTGTGCCCGGCCCCTTTCCAAGCAAAATACAGCGGGAAGGGCCGCGCTGGGGCTGCACATCCTCGCTCGAGTCCGTTTTGGCTGGAGAAGCCGTTTCCACCCGGTTTATCCTTCCCGATGGCAGTGAAAGGCTGGGAGCCGCCGCTTTCGGGGGCTCATCCTCCTCCCATTGTGAAAGTGCCGTGTCCCAAGGTTAGCAAGAAGGCGGCAGAAACAGCCGTCTTCTGGAGGAAGCGGTTCCAGACAGCCCTTTTCCCCGCCGAGCTGATAAGCGCCGAGATGCTGGCAGATGCTCCCATGGCCACTGGGGATGGGGGATGTGGGATGTGGGCAGGGGGTGACTGTGGCTCGGCACAGCCTCGTAGGAAAAGGCACCTTGTTCCTGTGTGGAATCAAGGAGGGAGCAGGGATGGCAGTGGCTGTCCCCTCTTCTGCCCCATGGGAGGAGCAGGGATGGGTCCGTGGGGTTCTTCTGTGGTTCCCTTGGCTGGGATCCAGCTTTGGAACAGTGCTGTCCCACCAGTGCCAAGTCAGCTCCTGGCTTGGCGTCTTCTCCCTGTCCCGGGGATGGCCGGTGCCAGCATCCCCTGCACACAAGGGACCGCGACGCAAACACCCCCGGGGCAGCAAGGGATGGGTGCCAGCCCTGCCTCTGCTCCGGCGCAGGGTCTGCGGTGTCCCTGGCACCCCTCTCCTGCCTCCAGCCCCAGCGGGACAGGATCCCCGCGTTCCCTGAGAGCTCCCATCTCCCGTTTGCACCTTAACGGGTGCCGCCAGCAGCGAGCAGCCTCCTCCCCGCTCAATGGCTCCCTTCTAGCCCGGCTGCGGCAACAAAGGGCCCTTTGTGGGCGCGAGGGTCCCGGGGGCAGAGCGCTGGCCTCCTCCCCGCTGGTCCCCTGCCAGCCCCCCGCCCGGCCGGGGTGTGCCCCTGCCCCCCACCCGCGTGGGGAGAGGGTGGGCTGGCTCGGGAGTGAGGAATTCCAGGAAACGGGATCTGGGGAGGGGGGCGAGCGAGCGCAGCGGTGAGGGGAGCGCGCCTGGACGTGCCGTGTTGGCAGAGGGGAGCTCTGCCCCGGGGCCAGGGCCCCTCCCGGCATGGGCTGAGCCGGATTTCCCCCCCAGTTCATCTCTGTGCCACGGCACGGCAGGAAGACGCGGCTCCAGGGCAGGGGGCACGCAGGCTTGGATACAGATTTTCATCTGGGGATGCCAAGTGGTCTGTTGACACTTGGGGGATACCACAAAGCCACAGGAAATCCACAGGGAAGGAGCGGGTGTGGGTTTTTCAGGAAATTCGTGTTTCACCCCTACCCGTGACCCCTTTGCTGCACCCTCAGCAGAGGAGCTGCTGGTTCCCCGTGCTCCAGGCTGTTGGATTTAGACAAAATCCTGTTTGGATTTCTGCAGGGGTGCAGTGTAAGCCCAGCTGAAGGGCAGGGAGGGGGCAGGAGGAGTCTCTGTGTGGGTGCAGTGCTGGGTGGAGGTGCCAGAGCCCACAGGGAGCCCAGACCCGACCTGTGCTGGCAGCGCTGGGCGCAGCATCCCCGTCCCACCCTGAAGTCCTGCCCTGCTGCCCCGAGGGCCTGGGGGCTCTGCAGGGTGCTGCCGGCACTGCCGTGGAGCAATCCAGGCGATCTGGGCTCGGGTGTTTTCAGCTATACCCGTGGGGTTTTTAGAAAGAGAGCTGGAAACGCGCTCCTCTCCATGGAGCTCATCCCGCTGGCTCTCACTAGCATCCCAGGACGGCTCGTGGGAGATATTCTGTGCGAGTTGAGAGCAGAGGGAAAGTTTTCTACGCGCCCTGAATGCCCCCACGCTGGTTCTGCAGCTTCCCGTGGTGTGGAGGTCAACAGAGCTACAACAAACTCTGCTCCTTTAGAGGGAGAAGCCGTCTCTGTGGGAAGTACAGGAAGGTGTGTGCCTGCTCTGGGACGGCCACAGGCCTCCTGCTCCATCCACAGTCAGGGCTGGGGAGCAGCGAGGGCTCCAGCACCAATCCTGCAAACCCACGAGCCTGGAAAGCTCGGCAGCTGAGGACGTGGGGAGCCCTTTCCTGCTCTCTGAGCACTTCAAGCCCAGGGACTGAGCATTAGGAAACCCTGGGGTGACAACGTCTCAGCCTTCCCAACCTCTGCGTTCTCCCCAAGATCCCTGCTGCAGACGGAGCCGGAGGACATCTCACGCCAGGAATTTNTGTAATTAGCAGCTTCGTCAAGGTCAGGAAGAGCAGTGCCAGCTCCAGACTGTCAATTTACCGAGAGCGTTAATTAATCCGTGATTGCAGTGGGAGCGGCCGGGCCGGGCGCTGCGGGAGAGCGGCCGCGGCTCCCTGCCACAGCCCTGGGCTGCCACAGCAGCGGGGTGGCCGTGGGGACAGCCCGTCCTCCACCGCGGGGACACGGGGACATCTCTGAGGGACCCACCGTGGTCCTGCAGCCTCACGAGCCGCCCGTGCTTCCTGCGGTTTCCCCCATCCCGCCCGGCTCCGAGCTCCCAACTCTCCCGCCCCAGCTCAGTTCCAGCCCTCTGAAGCCTCCCCCTGCCCCAGCCGTAGCCGCATTCCTTTGTGCTGAGTCGGTGTAACCCAACCCCACGCTGCTTTTGGGGAGGGGGCGCTGGGAGACCCTCCTGCTGCCGGGTCCTTCCAGGCAGCAGGGGAGGGGGGAAAGCCAAAGGTCCGTGCAAGGCGAGTGTGGAAAACTGGGCTGGAGAGAGGTGGGGGAGGCCAGTGTGTGCACTGTGCTCCATGCCGGGGGTCTCTGGGGGAGAGGGAGCAGTGCTTGGAGGCTCCTGGCACTCCCTGTCCTGTCTCCAGCCTGTCCAGCCCTGCTCTGTGGCACACAGCATCCCCCTGGCTCTGCCCAGCCTGGTCCCTGCAGGTCAGTGAGTTCTTCCCAGAAAAGTCAGTGAGGGGAAGCACCACCCCCACTCCTCCCCCACAAACCACAGGGACCCACAGCTCTCACAAGTTTGGGGGGCCCAGGGATGCTGCCAGCCTTGAGGGATGGGCTGTGTCCCCCAGGGTCACCTCTCCGCAGCCCAGCCTCTCTGTGAGCCCCTGCAGAGCCCCTCTCTCTCCGTTTTACAGCTCTGGATTGGCGCTGGAGCTGCCTGACGCCAGGATGCAAAATCAAAACCAAATGTTCTCAACAACCACCAGCTCAGCCCCCGGCAGTGCTGGGAGGCGGCGACTGTGGGACGGCTCTGGGAGCCGAGGACGTGGCCAGTGGGGCTGGGCTGGTGACCATCGGCACCCACTGCCCCCCCTGTGCTGCCCAAATACCCTGGGGAGCGAAGCACCGGGGTGGCTGCGTGTCTGTCAGGGGAGTCATGGAATCACAGAATGGTTGGGTTGGGAGGGATCGTGGGCAGGGACACCTTCCACTAGACTGGGTTGTTCTGAGCCCCATCCAACCTGACACTGGACACTTCCAGGGATGGTAGCTGCAGAAGGTGCTGGAGGGTGCATGGTGAGAGGGGGGTGTGCTGTGGGCAGGTGGAAGCCATAGGCCAGTTGGGATGTGGGAGATAAGATTATGGCCGACAAAGTGAAGCCTTCAAAGCCTGATCCCTTTGGGAAAGGCGGGTGATGGATATGCAAAGCTCCTGGGCGCTGGGATGGGGCCTGGCGGGAGCCAGGGACGGGTGATGTGGAGCCCCAGGGAGCTGTGTCTGCAGGACAGCTGGGTGCAGCTGGTGGGAGACTTCCTGGTGGCTTCCCAGAGCAGTGGGGCCACCAAGACTGCAGTCCCTGCAGCCCTTCCAGTGACTGGGTACAGCACTACTTGAAATGCCAGCAGCCGAGAAACTGGGATGCATGGTGGAGGTGTGAGGGGCTGAACACGTGGCCAGCCCCCACCTCCCTGAGCTGCTCCTCATCAGACTTGTGCTCCAGACCCTTCCCCAGCTCCGTTTCCCTTCTCTGGACATACTCCAGCACCTCCATGTCTTTACTTTAGTGAGAGGACTAGAACTAGACAGAATGTGGACTTGAACCCTCTGCACCCGTGCCGCAGGGAGGGATGCAGGTGTGTTTGGCTCTGGAAAATTCATCCATTTCCACTGAACTCCCATTTCACTGAGCTCCATAGTGAGGCTGAGCTCTGCACCCCAGCTCCCTCCCCAAAACCCAGCACAGAGCTCGGCCACTGGCTTTAGCTACAGCTTGTGGCTCGCTTCCCCAAAGTGTTTTTAGGCTGAAATCCACCAAGCTGGAGAGCTCTGGAGCAGTTTTGGCCCCGCTAGCCCTGACTAAGCAGGTTTGCTTGGGCTCAGGGCCTGAGGTGGATGCACACGTGGCTGGTGGTGGTCCAGGGCTGTGGCCGGTGGCCCCAGGACCAGCTGCATCCACCTCTGCATGGAAATGCTGCTTCTGGCTGGCAGAGCTGGAGGACAGGCAGTTGCTGATGATTTTGGAGAGTCAGGGAAAGGCTTGGCTGCCCTGGGGCTTTCCCGAGCCTCCTGTCCCTGCACACCTCACCGCCCCACTGGGATGTGACAATTGCGGATGAAAAACGTCATGGTCCTTAAACACGCCATGAGCTGGGATTCATGGGTGCTGTGGTGGCCTCTGCTAATGGGCTGAGTGACCTGGCTGTCACCCTTGGGAAAAACTGCAGCCCTTTTCCTTATAAAATATCTGTGTCGGTCTTTGCTTCACTGTGATGGAGCTGCTGAGCCAGGAGTGGAAGCTCACGGCTGCCCACCCCTCCTTTAGGACCTAACACCAAATAACCAAATGAAAACCTGGATTTGAACCCCAAGTGCCAGAGGGGAGATCCATGTGAGGGATTTGGGAGCCACCAAAGCTCACCCAGGAAGCAGGAGCCCCTCTCAGTCAGGTTTCCTGGGCTGCCCTGCACCTGGACCTGCTGGAGGCGGGCTGTGGTCCCACCCCCCAACTCCATCTGTCTCTGGTGTGTAGGGATGGACCTTTCAGCCAACCAGGACGAGGAGGGTGACCAGGAGACCTACCAGCTGGAGATCAACAAGGACACCAAGAAATGCGCCTTCCGGACCTACACCGGGAAGTACTGGACCCTCACCTCCAACGGGGGCATCCAGTCTACCGCCTCCACGAAGTGAGTCCCCTGTCCCTGGCAGCTCAGGGCAGTGCCTGGGCTTCAGAGCACCCTCTGCATCCCCCAAGGGAATTCAAGGGGGTTTTCCAGCTTCGGTGCTCATCCCAAATGCTTCCCAGCAGAGGCAGTGCATTTTGGGAAAGCCAGGGATGGGTCGGGGCTTGCCGCCCACGATGCTCTGGAAGTCCCTGGGGCCACATAATCCTTCCCGGCCGGCTGGGGCTGTCGAAATGCTTTGCCCTGCAGTTCAACCCTGAGAGCCAGGCAGAAACCCCCAAAGCGCCTTTGGCTGCCTGCCTGCCTCCTGCCCACGGGGTGAGGGCTTCCCAGTGGGATGGCCACCACAACACAGCTCATCCTGCAAAAACAGATCGAATCAGGCTCTCCTGATCCAGCCGTGGCCCTTTCCAAGCCAGCAGGGTGGCAGTGGCAGAGTCCCCCTCCATCACACCCCGCTGACCGTCCTCTCTGCCCCACAGGAACGCGAGCTGCTACTTCGACATCGAGTGGTGTGACAAACGCATCACCCTGAGAGCTGCCAACGGCAAATACGTGACAGCAAAGAAGAACGGGCAGCTGGCAGCCTCCATGGAGACGGCAGGTAAGGGACCCTTGGGGACCCCACACCGGGGCAGCAGGGGATGAAAAATGTCCCCCCAGAGCCAGGCTCTTCTTCCAAGTGATGCTCAGGCAATAAGTTCCCTTAGTGACTGACGTGCTGTGGGATGGGGGGACAGATGGGGTGGGCGAGAAACGGGTGAGGGGCGCAGCCCCTGCTCCTCACCGCTGCCTGCCAGCTTTGGGGTCTGGCTCTGTGCCCCCCCGGCTGCTCTCACAGCCCCTGTCCCCTCGGCGCAGGCGAGACGGAGCACTTCGTGATGAAGCTGATCAACAGGCCCATCATCGTCCTGCGCGGCGAGCACGGCTTCATCGGCTGCCGCAAGGTCACCGGCACCCTGGACTCCAACCGCTCCTCCTACGATGTCTTCCAGCTGGAGTTCAATGACGGCGCCTACAACATCAAGGGTGAGTCCCCAGGGTGGCTGCGGGCTGGGGGGTGGTGGCCTTTGGGGTCCCCGTGGCGGCTCATGAGGCCGCTGCGTCCCCTCTCCTGCAGATACCACTGGGAAGTACTGGATGGTGGGGAACGAGTCGTCCGTCACCAGCAGCAGCGACACCCCTGTGGACTTCTTTTTTGAGTTCTGCGACTATAACAAAGTGGCCATCAAAATCAATGGCAAATACCTGAAGGGCGACCACGCCGGGGTGCTCAAGGCATCGGCCGACACCATCGACGCCTCCACCCTCTGGGAATATTAATGCACTTTAGGGTACCTCCCGTTGCCAACTTCTCTTTCCCTTCCTGTCCTCTTTTCCTTTGGGTTCTGTTCCTCCTCTCTGTAACAGGATTTTCAGACTGGCTTGCCCTTCCCTCCTGCCATAGAGTTGGTGCGTTATGTGGGAGGTGGGTCTCCGTAAATCCCTGTAAGAACTGGAAAAGTGGTGGGGCTGCCTGCCTATAGCTTTGTAGAGGGGTCTGTCTCTATCCCCCCATCCCTGCCTCCCTCCGGGTTTGCTGGGCTTGGAAACGGCCGTATCCCCCTCCTGGCCCTGAGCATCACCTTAGGTAGTTTATTTTCCTCTCCTCGATTAAGAAAAGGGAATAAGATCACCTCTGTGCTCACTTCTGCCATATCAGCACTGGCACAGCCTCAGACTGTGCTGCCAGTGTCCCCTGGAGCATCCGTCCTGTCCTGCCCTGCTCCAGGCAGGGGTGGATCGATGGTGCTGGGCTCAGCTGGCTCAGCTGGCTGGTCCCAGCAGCTTCTCTCCCCTCCTGGATTGTGGGGCAGGTTCATCCCCAGCTGAGCTGTAGGAGGTGACCTTACATATCACAGCATCCCTGGGGATGGGGCTGGCATGTGCCAGCACATCCCTGTGGAAGGGCCAGCAAGCTGCCCCTCCCCAAACACCTGGAAATGATTCTTTAGGGTGATCCTGTCTGGAAAACCTCAGCCTTTCATCTCATGGAGCCCCGTGCTCCTCCTGTCACTCCACCCCTCCTTGCGCTTCTGGTTCTGAAGGAGCATCCCAGACCCTGATGGTGGGTCCAGCCTGCCCTGAGGCTGGTCCTGCTGCTGTGCCTGGAGCAGAGGGTGTGTGGGGACACGGAGCCAGCCCGTGCCAGGGTGGGGGCTCCATCCAGCCCATCTCCAGTGGGCTTTGGTCCCGGCAGGAGCCGGGCTGGCCGACGTGATCTCCCCGGGGCAGTGGCTGGAAGCATAAACTGCAGATTTTGGTTTACAGAATAGAAAAGTTCCTTAGCAAACTTTGCACAGTGATATTTGCTCAGTACCTTTGATGTTGTTTTTTTCTCTCTCATAAAATACTGGAAGAGTGAAGCGAATCACTGAACACCTAATGCTGAATTAGGAAGCGTCCGCTCCCGCGGGCACCCCGAGGGGGCAGCTCCCGGTCCCACCACCCCCAGGGCATCTGGGCTGGGCTCTCATGAATTGCAACCCTACTGGAAAAGGAAAAAAGAAAAAAAAAGACCAAAACAGTATTTTTGTTAGTCTCTATTTATATATGCTCTCCATGGCACTGTGTGACCAGCTGTTGTCTGTACTAGGTCTGCATTAGAGTTTAACGCTGTCTGTAACGGGTGATGCTGCGTGTTCCTTAGGGTGTTGAAAGGCACTTTATCCTTTGGGGCCTTCCCAGGGCCGGTATCTGCTCCCTACAAACACACCAAGGAGCCTTTTCCCACGTGGGCCCCCTCTGGAGAAGGGGGAGTGCTGGTCCCACCCCACGCCAAGGGTGCTCTCGGCATCGCTGTCGTGCCAAACCAGGGCCGGTCCCTACTGCCGGAGGCCAGGCAGGGGCTCGTCAGCCTTAAAGCCCTGAGGAGGGACTCCCCTCCACAGGAGCTTGGTGCTAAATTCAGCAGGGAGAGCGAGCGGCTGTCCCCAGGCAGGGGGACAGCTCCGGGCTGGGGTCCCTCAGGGGCGCAGGGGATCCCAGCTGGGACTCTACCTCGGCTCTGCGCTCACATCCAGGGGCTGCCCGCGCCCCCGGGGACCGCGCTGCCCCTCGAAGGACCGAGTGTCTCGAAGCCCTGTGTGACCCTGTGACTTGACACACGCTCTCGCTGGCCTTCACCCCCTCCCCGTGTCGCCTCCTCCCCATCCCCGTCACGGTCCCAACCATGTAATTCCTGCTCCGGCTTCTCCCGTGTGACACTAGGTCAACATCTCTCCTGTTTCCTCTTATCGGGTGTCGTGACTCTCTGAAAACATCTCACTCTGAAAATTTAAGTTTTGGGTTTGTTTGTTTTTTTATTATTATTATTTTTTTTGTAAGTGCCATTTGTATAACTTAAAAAAAAAAATAGCTTCAAATGGAGAAAGATGAATTAAAAAATAAAACCTGCATTCGGATTCAACCTGGTGCGTGGTCTGTTGGGGCTGTAATGGCCTTTTAATGAGGCAAGAGCCTGAGTGTGGAGATTTGGGGTAATGGAGTCTTTTGTCTGACAAAAGTTGAGCTGGTTCTAGAGGGTTGAGGAGATGGTGGGAAGGGAATGGTAACTAAGAGGCTCCAAAGAGGTGTAAATCCGAAGCCAGCTGGAGGCTGGGTCACCTCTGGAGATGCTCAGAACAGCCTGAAGCCACTGAGCCCAGGGGCAGCTGCAGATGGGTGTCCCATGGATGGGTCAGGACAATCCCATCTGCAAAGCAGCTCTGCTGCCCTTGCAGCCAGAAGCAAAGCTGTGCTTTGCCCAGAGCTCTGTGCCCCCAGAGCTTTTTCTCTTGATTCATGTGTTTCACCTCCCCAGGACGGCCCAGGTGGGAGGGAAGAGCACTGGCATGGGGGGTTTGGGTGCGTGGTTGGGTTTGGGTCAGCAATCAGCCTCCTTTACTTGGGGATGTGGAAAAGGGCAAGATAAAGGACTGAAGCGGGAAGGGAAGCCCAGCCCAACCCAGGTCCTGCCAAAGTAGCCAGGATGTGCCCCCAGCCCTCCCAAGACAACTGAAACCAGCCCAGAAACTCAACCAACAGCACCTCCAGCCCCTGCACCGAGAGCAGCCAGAGCTTCCCTGCCATCACCACCACAGCCTGGCTGGGCACCCACAGGCTCCTGTTTGCCTTGGAAAATGTAAAGCTGATTGGAAAAAGCAAAGTTTGGGATGGGGGACTGCCCAGCTCCTCCCAGGCACACATTCTAGGGGGACAGGGGGGTGGCATTGCCTAGAGGGACCTTCACCATCAGATGGGGGTGGCTGAGCCCTGCAAGGGCCAAAGGAAGGAAGGAAGGAAGTGCAGTCCTGACTATAAACAGGGAGAAGTCAGGGCAGTGCAGGAAACGCTGAGCAGCCCTGATGGCCACGCTCGGCCTCACTGTGACACCTGTGTGTGCACGAGCAAACCTGGCTGTGACACCAGCCTTGACACCCAGCCAGGGCTGCAGGCAGCTCTGCCAGTGGGTGCCCACCCAGAGCAGGGGCTCTGGAGCTGCAGGAAGGACTCTCCCCCTTCCCCTCTCCCCAGCTGCCAGCACACATTTCCTTTTTTCCCCTCAAGGCTGGATTCTGAATTTACCATCATTCAGCGCCACTCCAGCAAAAGGGGAAATCCCCTCAGCCTTCCCCCCATCCTGGTTTCCATTTAAAGGAGCAACTAGAAACCATTTTCTACCCCATCCAGATTTTCCTCGGGAGCACATGGAACAGGTTAAGCTGTTCCAGGAGGGTCAAATGGGTTTTTACCTTGAGACTGGGAGAGCTTCCAGTGGCACAGGCTGGGATCTGGCCCCACTCCCTGGCATTGTCCCAACACCAGGCTGGCACAGGCAGGATGGGAGGACAAGGTCATGGCTGTAAGAAATGCACACAGGTGAAAGCCAGAGTGCACAAATTTATTTACAAAAATTCAAATTACAATATAATACAGGAACTTTTTACACACAGAATATTAGAACTGTTTACTACCAGAATGTAAAGAAAAATATTTTTTTGTTTTTTCTTTTTTTTTTTTTTTAATAAACCACCTATTTATTTTCAGCTATTGTTATACAAAGTTGCAGAACATGCACATCTTTACAGGTCTTTTCTTTTTCTTTTAATACAACATTTTGCTAAGTGCAAATACTAAGTTTCTCTCTCCACCTTTAAGGCAAGTAAATGGGACACTGCAATTAGCTGTAAGAAGTACCTGTTATGGGATCAGCCTGGGCACAGCAACCTCCTCATTGCCTTCAAAACCTTTAAATAAGTGGTTCCAAAGACTGTGGGGCAGGAGGGAAAGTGGGATGCAGGAGTTAGAGACCAGGTCAGTGCTGGGTGGCTCAGTAAGTTTTGGGCTTTTTAATCGGTTTTTTTTTTGTTTTTTTTTTAATAAATCAACACAGATTCAGAAACAACTTGAGATCTCCTGGGTTAGAGGGGGGAAGCAGCCACGTGCTGGGGCTGCAAGTTTTTGGTGCAATGGGTGTTTCCTCAGGGAGAGGAGCAGTGCTGGCTGTAGTGGGCATGGTGCACCTGCACATCACAGACCAGGCACTGATTTATCCTCTCTCGGACACAAAGAAACCCTTGGCTTTGGCAGGGGACACAGGCAACCTTCTCTTCCCTCTGTATCCTCCAGGACCATGACAGCTGTGCCAGGGCAGCAGTGACCCTGATGGATCACAGACACCAACCTCCCCTTGCCACCTCTGCTGACACTTCCCCAGTCCCTCTGCTCCACATCCACACTTCCCTCTGCCAAGGCTCAGTTCTCCATGCCCACACATCCCTGGACATGCACCAAAAGGTGGGACTGGACCACCAGTTTTTGCTGGATGACCATCCTATTTCCTTCATAGTCTGGGCCACTGGTTCAGCAGCTGAGCTGTGCCTCCCCTCGACTGCCTGATCCTTCCTGCACCCACCAGGAAGGGCAAAACGCCTTGGAGAGCCTGGAGGGCTCATCCAAACCAGCCTCTGAGCCCAGAAAATCTCAGCTACTAAACAAACAGGATTTCCTTTCCATAAAGAAAGCCACCACTGCTTCTTCTGACCTAGGTCTGTTTTCTCAGCAGCTGCTGTGACAAAGCCCTCCCTCCCCAAACCCAACAGGACTCCTGCTCCTGGCTGCTGCAGGAATCAGTCGGTGCAAGGCAGGATTTAAACCTGGTCAAAGCCCAGCTGAGCAGCAGCCCCCAGACTGCTGCCAGGAATAAACTAATTCAAAATAGAAAATTCCAGCAGCAAGGGAATAGCAGGTGGTTATTAATGCTAGAGAGGCCACGGCACAGAGGAGCCAGAGCGCTCCTCAGAGAATGTTTGACCCACAGGCAATGGGAAAAACACTCAGCTTCAAAAGGCATGGAAGTGCTCCTCTCTGGGAGATCAGCTCCCAAATGCTGTCCCAGGCCCCTGTGCAGGAGCATCCCACCAACACCCCGTGCCCAGTGCTCACTGCACACCCGAGGGGATCCAGGGTCCTGGAATGCTGCATGTGGGGCTTTGGCAGAAGCTGTGAGGTGGAGACAGGGAATTTTACCTGAAAAAACAAATAAACCCACAAAACACCTGGATGCTGAAATACAGGGGGAAATGACAGGAGGGGATACGCACCCAGAAAGTTCCCAGCAGGACAGAACAGGATGAAGGCCAGAACAAAACATTTGGAGAACAACAGCACAACTGGGCTGCTAAAAGCCAGCCCAACATTCCTGGGAAGAGAGTTTTTTCCACTCCAACCATTTTCTTTTCTAGATGGGGCCTGTACCAGACAGCACAGCCAAGGGCTGTGGAGAAAGGGCTTTGTGCCACCCTCCTCCCACAGCCCAGCACTGCACCCCACACTTCTCACAGGGAAGTTTTGCTTTTCCTTCACTTTCTAAGGCCAACAATACTCAGGTTTAACTTTTAACACGCTTTTCCAAAGCCAATTAAGCTGACACACACATTTTCATGAGTTATTTGGTGCTGTGGAAGCAGCCAGCTTCCTGCAGCCTGAGGCTCCAGCTGCCCATTGGGTTGTGAGGGTTTGGATATGGGGGCTCCCAACACTCCCAACTCGCTGCAGCTACAGGGAACATTCCCAATTTTCCTACCTCAGGAAACATCACTGCTTACACGTCTGCCTGGGTGTTTCCCAGGCAGTTTTTGCAATAAAGGGCACAGCTTTGGCTCCAGGTGGTTCCAGCAGCTGCCTGAGCACTGCTGCCAGACGCTGGGGGACGTTTGGGACGCCAGATGAGAACAGCAAAGCAAAGGCCACGTTTCAGAAGCTGAGAGGCACACACCTTTGGGGGGGAGAAACTGAGCCCTTCAAAGTGGGCAAGTTCAGCCCAGCCAAAGATTTGGGTGCCCAAATCTCCTGCCACTTCCTAACACCCCTAAACAGAGACCACCACAGCTCTGGGCTTCCTACCAAGACCTCAGCAATGGGATGGCTGCTGCAGCCCCTCCCTCTGCTTGGAGAGTGAGAACATTAAAAATGCTACATTGACTTGTGTTGAACAATTTTTTTCTGCTGGGAGGTGCCAGCAGGATACAGGGATGCTGGAGAACACAGGAACCCCAGTCCCTGGAGAATACAGGAGCCTCACTACAGGCAGGAGGCTGGGGCAGCTGCCTCCTGTTACCTCACTCCTAAAGGTCTTGGCTTACTCGGATGCCAAGTGTCTCCTCCCTTCCCCCAGGACTCACTTTGGAGCTTTGGCCAGCAGGAAGGCAGGATTTTTGGAAATTCCCCAAGGAACAGCTGTATCCCTGTGTTCCACAGTCTCACTTTTCCTCCCAACAGCTGCCTGAACAGGCTTTGTCAAAACAAAACATCTGGATGCCCAGCTCGGGGGGAAATTCCACCCCTGGGAAACGTAGCACCAAACCCTGTTGCAGCACAGGTTGAAACGTTGGATTGCAAAGGTTTGGAGAAGCCCTAGAGAAGGTGCAGTGCAGGGACAAGGAGTCCCCTGGCTGCTGGCTAAAGCCCAGAGGGGCTGGAGCGGGGAGGGGGTGACGCTGTGGGGTGGCTTTGCTCTGCGGTGACTCTGCCAAGCGCGGCGGGGGAAGGTCAGAACCGGTGCCGGGGCTGAGGGCCAAAGTGCATAGGCAGGTTGTGCTCCAGCTGCACGTTGATCTGGGGAAAGTCAAAGTTCACCCTCATGTTGGGCAGGGGGGGCACGTAGGGAGCGGGGATGGGGCCGATGTTGAGGGGGAGGTTGTTGTACATGGGGCGCACGGGGGGCAGAGGGAACGGGGGGTGCACGAAGGGGTACGGGGGCATCCGGGGCTGGTGGAAGTTCTGAGGAACCGGCCTGGGGATGACTTCGATTCTCTGGATTTTCTCCACGGGCTTCTCCACGGGAGGGCCGATGCGCTTGAAGCTGTTCTCTGCACGGGGAGGAGAGCAAAGAGCAGTCACCCCACAAACGAGGATTCCCCCAGGCCAGCCCCTGGGCCGGCGCTTGCCATCGGCATCCCCCGCTCCAAGCACATCCCGCAGCATCACTGCCCGCCCCCTGCTCCATCAGCTCCCCAGCCTGGCTCCTTTCACCAACACCACCCCGCAAAGTGGGAACGTTTCCTCCTGGGGGATGTGGGACAGCCCCTGTGCCCCCCACGACACAGCTCAGAGGTCTTGCAGCCCCCCAGCTACTTTGCCAAGCTTTACACCCACAACACTGGTGCCACGTGAGAGCTGGACACAAATCTTGCGCTTGCTCACAATCCCAGCAAAAGTCTGCAGGCAACAGCACTTCAAACACAGACCAATTCCCAGGAGGAACAGAATGCAGTGAAGGTCCAGAGACCCATCAGTAGCTGGGAACCCTGTGCTGTCCCATTATCCATCCTCAGTCTGATCCCAACAGTGACTTACCCCCATTCTTCTTCCTTTGCTCCTCTTCAGCCTCCTTCTGAATCTCGTGAATTATCTTCTCATCATCTTCCTAGAAATCAAGGAAGACCAAGAATCAGTGGGATAATTCCTGCTGCAGTAGCTTTCTGTTCTTTCAATGCTGCTTTTCTCTTCAGCACATTCTCGTGGGGAAAACCAGAAGAGCTAATTTGGCTGAATTGTCCTCGTTCGGGGCTGGTCTAGGTTCACCCAAAAGCAAAGCTGTGATGGGGAAACTGCAGCAGCACAAATAACATGCACTCTATGGAGTATGACCAAGATGCTTGGATCAGCTTTCCAGGGAGATCAGCACTAAAATTCATTGACTTGATGGAAACCAGAGAACTGTGACCCAGCTCCACCCCTCTGAAGAGCTGTTAATCTTTTTAATGGCAATAGTCTATTAAATATTTACATTATCCTAGCACTTGTAGAGTTTTTGGCCCAACAGCTGGAATTAACACAACTTAAATCCTGGCTCTAGTAGCTAAATGGTGCCATTTAGATCTTATCTGTGACTCTGAGAAGGGCATAAATCGAAATATGTTTCTTTAATGTCTGTCTAGAGGTTATAGCAAGAATATTCAGCGCTGCTGCTCACTGAGAACACAAGGACAAGCCAGAAACTGAAACTGTCCTGCCTCTCATCACCTTCAGTTCTCTCAACTCAAAAGAACATCAGTGAGATCCAATGATGCAATGAAGCCTCAGGTAAGTTTCTGCATGTCTGTGGGGTTGAAACCAAACCTGGAGATTTCAGGGAGAGCAGCCAAACCTCCAGGACAGTGTTTGGAACCCTGAGCCCCAAGTACTCCACAAAGCACAAGACTCTGCTTGTTTCAGTCACCCGAATTTCAGTACTGCCAAAACACATAAATTTCTTTCTGAACATTCTTAACGTGAAAAATATCCCTTATTTTGAAGAGTGCTCTGGAACTAAATCCAAAATATGCTTTGTGCATGTAGCTACACTGAAATAATTTTAAGCTTCCCAGTCCCTAGCTGACAGTCCTGCACATGTACAGCCTGGGAAGCTTGTGGAGAAGTCCCCTCCTCCACCACCAGATAAGGTTTCCCTGGGAGACTGAAGTTATCTTAATGTGCAGAAAGCCAAAAACTCAATACTTCCCTCCCTTTTATTATTCTGTGAGCCAATGGTTAAAATTAAGATTTTCCAGGACGTGCTTTTTTTTTTTTTCTTTCTCAAGCAGGCTGCTTGCATGGGCTGTTAATTACAGCCTATCTATCTCCATAAAAGCTGCTGAAGAATGGCTCTGCTGAGCCTATATGGAATACCTAACTACCCCCAAGTATCAGTTTTCCTGGCTGGAAAACCACCTGGGCATGCTCCACAGGCAACCAAACACCCCCTGCTCTTTTGCTGCTCCAGCAGCGCTCCCAAAGCTTGGTTTCAAGCTTTAAGACTTTTCTTTTTTTTTCCCCTTCTCAGACCATATTTTGTAATGCTGTTGAAAATGGACACAGCCACCACTCCCATTTTATTGCCACTTACTGGAGAAGATGCACCTGAAGGTTTATGTGACAAGAAATATATTTTAAGCTCAGCTGAGCAAGATCACCCCGTATCTCCTTTCCTCACACAAAGGATAACCTCACCTTAAAGCCTAGAAATGTGCCCTTTAACTTAACAAAATGCTTTTACTTCTGTGACTAGAGAGTAAACCCTTCCCTGGGAGGGTGGGGAAGCCCTGGCACAGGCTGCTCAGAGAAGCTGTGGCTTCCCCATCCCTGGAAATGTCCAAGGCCAGGTTGGACGGAGCTTGGAGCAACCTGGGATAGTGGAAGGTGTCCCTGCCTGTGGCAGGAGTGGAACAAGATGAGCTTTGAAGTCCTTTCCAACAAAAATCTGTGATTAATCCTGTGAAGTGGTGCTTCCCAGGGACACCCCCTTCCCGATGCTGCAGCTCCGGTCAGTCCTACACAAAACTGGACACACCAAAGACAACTTTACCAGACCCTTCTGCAGCCAGGGCTGCTTCAGCCTCCCAGTTTAAACTGCAGCTGACCTCCCTCTAATGGGACTGGACACATCCATCTGCCCCAGGGCTGGAGCCAGCTGCACTCGCCCAAGGTGACGCTGGATTCGATTACTGCGGCTCCCAGAGTGCCGGGGGAAACAGGGAACAGCAAATCCCATCTGCCAGAGCTCCCAACCAACCCCCAGAGCTCCCCAGGACAACATAAAACACATCCCCCCAAAGTGCAGCAGCCACAGACCCCCACAGCTCCATCCCCTCGGAGGGTTCCAGAGGGGCAGAGCTCACAGCATACCCTGGATGCAAAAACCTGCCGGGAACAGACCTGGCTCAGGGTGACAGGTTCCTGACTAGTTCTGAAACCACAAATCACAGCAGAGCCACAACAAACCACATCTCCAAGAACAGAACTTATCAGCCCTGTTGCTTCTCTGCTGATAAAAGTGTATTTTCCCATTGGAAGGTTAAGAAGTGCTTACACTTAATCCCACATACCAAGACTTAGCTTGGAATTTTTTTTTTGCATCAGTATTTCTGAAAGACTGGTATCCATTAATATCAAAAGAATAAAAAAAAAAAATACACTGCACAACAAGCACTTTCCTACTTAAGAGGCTGACTTTAAATCTGGCAAGTGATGAATACACAGCACCGTTCAATACCTGCAGTATTTAGGAAAGATCCACATCCCAGATGGAACAAAAGAATTGATGATATGTAAACAGCGAGATAATTTTAGGATGTTCTGAAAGAAAGCTGATGCCA
The DNA here is from genome assembly GCA_013390105.1 of Tichodroma muraria. NCBI lineage: Eukaryota > Metazoa > Chordata > Aves > Passeriformes > Sittidae > Tichodroma > Tichodroma muraria. Next base: position 85,521 of record WAAG01063864.1, on the reverse strand, counting down.
CATGTTCTGCCTAATACATATTGTGCAGGTCAGAATTAAAAAAAACCCCAAACCAACAAACAAGTCCTGGTACTATTTTAGTGAATCTTGCAAAACACATCTAATTCTTTGGAAGCAAAGGCTGTTTTTTAATACCACAGTAATTAGAAAGATGACAGATTCATCGAGGGGTAAAGCACCCACACCGAAAATTAAGATTTCATTAGCACACTTATGACTGGTTTTGTGGTGAGAAACCTTTTAACATCACATGGGGTGGAGGCTGCAGAAGGATTTCAAAAGCTTCTTGTGACCGTTTCCCTGAGCGTGTTCAAGTCCCTTAATAAAGGATTAGATTATAATTTTAATGGCCTGTTCACAGGCTGTGTGGATTGAAGGCATTTATCTTGTCAAGTTAACAGTCATCTTCCTGTCAGCTGCCTTGCCTACAGCAAGACAAAAAAACCCCCAAAAAACCCAAACCGAAATACAGAAGAAAAAAGAAAAAAGCAACCTCCTAACCCTGGGGGGGTGTCTCAGCACTGGGCAGTTTTTTTGAGCAAAGATGTAACTTGGCTTTTCTGCCAGAGAGGAAATGCAGGGCAATCCTACAACGTGGCCCTTCCCCACACTGTGCTGCACCATGGGAGAAGGGAGGTGGCCAAGAGGAAAATGCAAGGGAGCTCTGGGATGCATTCACCCTTTTTATCTGCGGAAAGCAGCCATGGTCCTTAGCAGCAGCTCTGTTTTCAAGTGACAAAACAGGACCAAGCTTTGCCCCAGACCCAGCAGCGGGATGCTCTGTGCATCCCATCCTGTAGCCAAGGAAAACAAACGCTCATCCCTGGCCAGTGTGGGAGCCTGCCCTTGCCATCCCCCACCCGGGAAAGGCTCTTGGCATGGAGGAGGCTTTTCCTTTCAGCCCTCTCCCATTGAATCCAGGGAATGCGGAGAGCACGGAGCCAATCACAGCAGAAAGGATGGCTCGGTCTGTGGATGGATTAGCCGAGGAGCGGGGCTGGGTTGCTAAGAGAGGCACCTTTTCATGGCAGGGAGGCCTGTTACAACAATGCTGATGCACAGGAGCCTCGGCCAGCATCCACACAGGGCCCTGCCACAAGCAGAAAGAGCTGCTGGAGAAACAAACTGCCCTTGGGAATGAGAAAATACAGCAGGCAAAGGAGATAAAAGCTCAGCGAGTCACAGAGACAACCTTCCCCCAAATAAAACCTCCTCTGCCCAGAACAAAAGTGCCAGCCAGGGAGCTTTTGAAAGCTCTGTTTTTATCTCCTGTGCTTCTCGTTATCTTTAATTATTAAGTGTCACCGGGAAGCGGCTGCCGCCTCCTGAAAAGAGGGAAAACAAGAGTCCTGGTGCCTATTTCTGGGCTCTGCAACCCCTCCCCTACTTTAGAAAGTGCTTCAGCACCGCTGCCTCCCCCTTTCTGCCTCTTTACTGCTTTCTTTTTTCCACGTACGTGTGGCCGCAGCCGTTCCTAATAAACTTGAAATGATTTTTCACGACGGAGGCTTCCAAAGCACTAAGGGGTTTTGTTTCAAATCATTCCCAGATCAGCTGCGGAGAGCCTGAGCAAGAACAGGCATCGGCTGTCTCCGGCGTGCTCCTCCATGCAGCAGGAAGCAGGGATGAAAGCAGGCTGTGCTGGAACTGGAACAGGGCATCCGCAGTGCTGCAGGAAAAGGGGGGCCGGGATGGGGACGAAGCACACGCCGGCGTTGGAGAAATGCAGAGTTATTTTAGCAACAGGCATTCCGTATCGACGGCTTTCTGTGAATTCCCTGGATTAACCATATGCTTATGACTGAGGCATTTTACAGCAGTTAAAAAAAAAAAACCCAAACCCACCACAAACCTCACAGTCTAAATTTAGGGGAGCATCCCCCCCTCCCGCTTCCAAATCCTAAAGGCAGCACTGTGCACTTCATGCATTTCCTTGATGCATTTGTAGTTTTACACAGTCTTCTCTCAACATCATCTTTTCATAACACCAGAAGGAGGGATAATTGCAAACACCTCATGATGATTAGTCTTCTGCTTTGAACTTTAACGATGGGCCTTTGGGAGGGTTTTAAGTTTACTGAAAACATCTTAAAACTTTAAAGCAAAAAAAAGCTTCTGTGCAATATTACTGATAGCCCAAAGATGAGTATTAAATTCAAAATAATACTTATGAGAGTAGAACCTGGTTTACCAAAATAGCCAGAATGCATTAATCCCATTGAATCCCAGGGTTTGTAAAAACTGGATGAAATGCACACAAGCAGCCTTAGGTTTGCTACAGATATTTAGAAATCAGGGCAAACACAGCCCCTGCAACCCAGAACCAATTCATAGAACCACAAAGTGTCCTGAGTTGGGAGGGATCCACAAGGATCATCAAGTCCAACTCCTGGCTCTGCACAGGACACCCAACAATCCCACCCTGTGCCTGGCGTTGTCCAAACGCTCCTGGAGCTTTGGCAGCTGTGGGGCTGTGACCATTCCCTGGGGACCCTCTTCAGTAGCCCAGCACCCTCGGGGGGAAGAACCTTTGCCTGGTATCCAACCCAAACCTCCCCTGACACAGCTCCAGCCGTTCCTTGGGTCCTGTCCCTGCTCACAGGGAGCAGAGACTGGAGCTGCCCCTCAGAAGGAGCTGCAGCCCCCAGTGAATCTCCCCTCAGTCTCCTCTTCCCCAGCTGAACAAAACCAAATAGCCTCAACCACTCCTCAGACAGTTTCTCCTCAAGGCCCTCCACCATCTCTCCTCTGGATGCTTTCTAACATTTTTATTCCACTGCTCCCTCCTGAGCTTTGTCTCTGGCAACGCTGCATCAGCCCCTCCTGCAGCTCCCGCAGAGCAGAGCCAGAGCCTGCATGGGCTGGGGGACACGAGGACCTTTTTTGGCCAAGCAGCTTCCTTGGGAAGGGCTCCTGGCACCTCCTACAGGGCTGTAGGGCACCAATTAGCTCCAGAAGAAATGTAGGGATTAAACAATTCCTGCCTGGCCCCCCTGGAAGCTGCTCGCCACAGCACGACTGCAGCTTGTCTCAGAGCCAGCAAATATTGCACCGATACTCTTAAATCAGACTCCAGCCTGATTACAGCTTAGGGACAAGATTTTAACTAACCTTTAATTATGGGAAAGTTTGAAGCCTCTGCTTTACTCTCTCAAGATCATTTGAGACAAAGACTAACAGATGCTGCCATTCCTAGAGGACTGTCTTTAATTTGTTTTTAACCCAAGCTAATGAATAGGTTTACTTATACTTTCACAATAATTGTTTCAGACTCGGAAAACATTAAACATTTGGAAAAGAACAAAGGTTCCCTATTTTAAAGAAACTTGAATTTTGCTGTAAATAATAGGGATTTAGACTCAAACCAGATCCTTCAAAGGTCATGCCTTGGATGGACGTTATCCCTGGCAAAAGACAGAACACTACTGATGCAATGGTCTTCTGCTCTTTCAAATCTCCATGTCAAGACTCAAATTCTGTTTTCCTCTTTACATCTACCAGGCTAACTCCTGTTTCCATGTGCCATATGAGAGCACAGATCACCCTGGAGGGGGTGGGTTGGTGTCTCTAAGCCCCTTATGAGGGAGGACCATGCACACAGGTACCCACCACCACTGCAGCTTCAAGCCAACAGTTGGGTTTTGTGTTACTCTTTGCATTGCAGCAACAGCAAGGACAGTCACCCAGCTTCACCTCCCCAGCCCACCAGCACTCCACCATCCAAAAAAATAATTAAATAATAAAATAGCAGGCAGTGCCAGCTCTGTGCTGACAGTAGGAAATTTTTCTTTGCCACAACATTGGTTAATTAGAGAGGTGGAAAGGCCCTGGTGACAGTGGCCCCTTTGTGCTGCTTATTTATTTATTTGAAAGTACAGTACGAGCTTTTTTTGAGAGGCCTCATGTTTTCTCTGGCTCTGAACAAATGCCATCCCCCTGCACAATCAGCAGCCTGACAGGAACAACGGATGCCAGCGCTGCCGAGCCCTGAATCGCATCCTGCTGGAAAAGGAGGAGGAGTGGGACAGGAATCCAAGACACTCAGAACCAGGTGTCAGAAATGCTACAGGGGTGCCTGCAAGGAGGTGTCTGTGTGTAGTTTAACAGCTCACATTGACAGGATAATTCAGGGAATAGAAGCAGGCAAGCAGAAGACTTGGAAGCTTATGCTGGTTGTGACATGGCTGGGAGATCCCCAAGAGCCTGGAGGTAGAAGGGAAAGATTCAGAGTGGCTTTTCCCTGGCTCTGTGCACATGCAGGATTGTGCACATTCCCTGCAGACAGGGGGGCTGGGAACAGCCTGGAAAGCTGCCAGACACCCAAGACAAAGAACCACTAGGAAAAAGGAAGTTCAGGCAAGTCCTGGGAAGGCAGATCCACATTCATGTTGCTCTATGGCTTTGCTAAAATCAGGGAATTCAACTCCTGCTGCTTCCAACACTCCTAGATTTGCAGTACTGAAGACCTCTATTTACAGAGACTTACTTGCAGCAGCAAGTTTTCCCAAGCCTGTCACAGATATGAGCTGTATTAAATTACTAGAGCTTCTCTCACGGCTCACTCCATGCTTCAGCTCTCCCTCTGCAGCTGTTGACAACAACCCTGAGAATGGACCCAGCTACAACTCCGGGCTTGCAGGCAGTTTTCTGATGGGTCCATCTCTATGACAGGATTCACAGCCAGCAGTCAGATCATTTGGGCACCGAAACCACAACTCCCCTTGCCTCCAAATGCCAAGCCATGCCAACACCATCTCACAGCTGCAAAAGTAGGAATGGGTCCCAATAATCCCAATGCTGGCTACTGTGCCTGGTGCCAGCACTTGCTCCCCCACCAGCTCCTTCCACAAGCCTCACTCTCCAGAACAGCACTCGGAGCACTTCCAGCCAAAGCCTTCATCTGACAGGAGCTGATTTTCACTAAAGCAACACCAGCTCCTTCCAAGCTGTGGTCAGATGTGACTCTGTGCTCTTGCAGGATCCCAGTGTGGTTTTTTAGCTGCCTTGGGAAAGGTAAAAGTTTTGCTGGCTAAAACCCTTTTTTCCCCCGGTGGAACGTGCGTATTTCAACGCGCCGGTGTGGACAGTGATTGAAACTGGGGCGAGAATCATTCACAAAAACCCTTCATTACTTACTGTGGGGTCTGTCCAGAGGGAGCACTTGGCACAGTCCTGGCAGGGTGCCCCAGGAGAGCGGGGGTGCTGGCAGAAGTGGTCGTAGCCGTTGATGGCAGCCCGGCAGAGGTAGCACATCTGGGCGCCGCAGCGGCACGACATGCGGTTACAGCCCTCCGACTTAATCAGGCCCGTCCCACACTTGTGGCATTTCCTAATCCGGGCAGCTGTCATCTTCTCCTCTCTGCAAGACGAGGGAGAATTAGCAAAGGAGTGTTTGCACTCACCAGCTTGTGATAAAATTACTGTTACTCTACCCCAGCGAGGCTTTAACCCCCTCCTCTTTCCTCTGAATCCATCCCCAAGGCCACCGCTGTTCCAAGGAGGTCTGGGCTCAGCTCCACCTGGAGCCAGCCCATGACAACTCCAGAACAAAATAAGTGAAAAACAGTCAATCACTGGCTGCATGCTGCAGCCCTGATCCTGGGTTTCCATGAGTGCCAAAGCACCAGGCTCTGGACTGGGAGGAATTTGAGATGCAAGTTCAAGGGCCAAAGGGCACATGGATGCTTGAGTTGGCTGAAGGAAGATACAGCCAAGGAGATAAAGTTCAGGAAAAGCAAACATTTGGCTGTCACCTCTAGCTTTTATGTCTGCCTGTTGCTCTGGCTACGAAGTTGCCACGACCATACAGTTCTTTTCCAAGCCTGGCTGCTAAGCACCCAGATTTACTTAGTGTTTGTTAAATTTAAATCACTAACCGAAAAATAATCACACGTTTCCCCACAGAGGAGTTTTCTTTTCTCCAAGATTCCTTACATACATTTTGCAGAGGTTATTGCTTTAGGTTTAAGAGATGGGTTTTCATCTAACAGAGCACAAGTGGGAATCCAGGACAAAGCTCAATCCTTGTTCCCAAAGGACACCCTGGCAGCGACACATGGTTCAGCACAGGCTCAGCTCACAGCAAGATTATTTGGCACAGAAATGAAGAAAGGCTTGGTCATTTAATTAAAAGACTTAAGAATATAAATTATCATCCTAAGGGCCAATTTTCTGACCGCTGGAGATCACGTTACACTTTAATTCACAACCTAGAAGTGAAATTTGGTGACAGCACAGCAAAGCCAGCGTGTTTTCATGGAGGGAAGCACAATTCTTCTGACACTGGGATAGGACCATCCTCAGCCAGGCATCTCCACCCAGCTGCTTCAGTGCATCTGCAAAGTTAACAACGTTTGGGAGATGGCAGGGAGGTATTTTTGAGGGCTACAGCACAGCCTCACACACTGCTCCATCAGCACTACCAGAGAGGAGCAGGGAATGGTGAGGTGGGAACTTCCCAGCCTTGCAGACACCCAAGGCTCCCACACAGCATGACCTGTACCCAGGCATGTGGAGATGTGCTAAGAATAGACACAAAAACCCAACCTGAGAGTGACTTTCCTTGGAGCTGCAGCTGCTCTTCCCTCCACCACTCAACAGGATGCTGCCTATGCAGATTTTTTTTTTGGAAACTTTGAGCAAGGCAGGAAGTTTAGCCTGAACTCCAGCTGGGCTTCCCTTTCCTTATGCAGGGCTTCAAAAGGAAGTTTTTGTTGTATCAGACAGTTAGACTCATTTATCCACAGACACAATCTACTGAAGGTTTTGAAACTAGTATTTTTTTCCTTATTAGGGACATGACAACTCATTCTTCCTCCCTCTCATCCTTCTTTCCTACAGGAAAAGGATCAGCAGAGAAAAAAAAGTCATATCAAATCTGTAAAGATTTTCTTCTGAATTAGGGACTGTGGGATGAGCAAGCAACAGTCATTCAAATCCCAGTGGTGGAGCTTTCCAACCTCTACTCGTGCCAGACAGACTCTAAACCAGAAAGGAAGGGATTGGGCAATGTAGGCAAACCCCACTTGGCTTCACCAGACATTTAGCTCCATGGATGAAAATTCCCTTGTTTCCTAAAGGCAGAGGATTTTGTCATTTACTGTAGATAAGAGAGAAATCAAACTGCGAAAGATTTTAGGGTAACAGTCAGGATTTACATCTGTGTATTTCAAAATGTGACTGCACTTTGTAACAATTCCTACAAACTGGTTAGAAACAGGCAAAAGCTCCTGGAGGAAAACACATCCTCTCCCACAAAGCAGCAGCTGAGCAAACAGTGCAGGTCTCCACTCCAGATTTTCAAAGGCTAATAACGACCTACTGCGACTCAATCCACTCCTCTGCCTCCACACACCACCTCCCTTCTCCCCCCAGCAATGCTAATGGGGGTTTCTCACCTCGGAGAAGGACCAGGTGCCAGCCTGCAGACACTGGGCCAGCCAGAGGAGCAGGCTGGGCTGGTGACAGCTTTCCCACGTTCTCAAATTACCAGCTGGATCTGCTGCCAAGTATCTTTCACAGACAGAAATCCCATCCTGGGAGCTGTCTGACCCCTCAGCTCTGCCATCCCCGGGGCCTTCCTGGGGAAGGTAGTGACAGCCAGCAGAAACTGAGGGATAGTGTACTGTGATTCCCAGTTCATCCACCTGCCTGTTTCCCCCTGGTTGTAAAGTTTCACTTACATGGATGTCCTGTATTTGATGTCATCCTTCTCAGCCAGCTGCTCGCAGGTGAGATTCATGTGCTCCTTCCACAGCCCCTGGCACTTCCGACATGTTTCCTGAGGAGGATGACAAACATTAAAGGAAGAGAAAAAAAGACCCAGCACACCACTAGCAGCTTTAAGAACTGTAAAAACTCCCCCATCGAGCTGCAGGATCTCAGGTGAGGGTGGGGCTGGCAGGATGGTACAGTGGTCTGCAGGTCTGTCCTCCACTGGAGCCCAAAGGCTACAAATAACGGGAGCCAAAGGTCCTTCCAAGGCACAAGAAAATAGATATAAAATGAATCCATAAATCCTAATCACCTAAAACTCATGGGACAGCTACCAGGTTCACCAGTCACAACCCAGAGGAGACTGCAGAGGTCAAAATGTGGTGCCAAAGGACATCAAGTTCTTCTGTTTCCTCACCAAAATCCTTCACCTTAATATAAAGGGCTTCTAATTCTACCATTGATGGAAACTCTACAGTTACATCAAAACCTCAGCTTCACCAGGCACACAAGCAAATATGTATATATATATATTGTTTTGCAAAATCTCACAAAATAAATGATTAAACAGCTGAAAAACACAGAATATGGACAAACATCCATAAAACCGAGGTGGAATACAAACCAATATTTACAAACTTAACCAGAATAGCTGGACTACTAGAGCAAGTGGCTGAATTCTCTTGTTCTTGCAAATTCTTTAGCAACAAGGCTCTAATCCAAGACTGGTAAAGTTGCATGGAGCAGGACTGCTGTGGAGGCACAATCAGGAAGGGAGCGTGGACCAACACTGGGGACAGAGTGATTTTTTTCAGTTGGCTGGCCAAAGAAAACCATTTTGTTTTGGGTCAAACAAGAGATTTTCCTTTAATTTGAGGAAGATTAAAAAACACCCAGTTTAGACTTGAAAAAAAGAACATATTTTACAATCCAACTGTTTCATCTGGCTGGGGCTTGGACTCTTAGATCCAGCCTTTCCCCTTGCAGGAAAACCCATCTGGCTATGCAGCATCCTCTTCCCCTGCACACCAGAAAAGGTCTCAAAAGAGCTTTGCCCAGCCCTGGTCTCACTATCAGCAAAATATGACCATTGCAGAGACAGATCTTACTTGATTGCATTGCCTTCATTTTATTTTAATGAAGAAATTGGACGTTTATGAGAGCTATGAAAGAAGAAAATGCTTCAAGACACACGTAGGCAGCAACACTCTTTTGATCGTGAATCAGACAAACAGGATGAAGGCCAAAGATTCCAAGGAAGCCACCCTAGGAGGGGGGATGCAAAATGGGGCCTTGTTTGTATCTGTGCTTGCTGGGAGATGCCCAACTGCTCGTGCTTTCATCTGGAGAATGAAAGGCTCCTGGGCCTGGCTGGTGAGCCGGACGTGCTTGCAGACAGCAGGTCAAGGGCTGGAGCAAGCGTGGAGCCGAACGTGTGACTGCATCCCAAACCTCAGCAGAGGATTTTGTGATCATTCACTTTGCAAATGCACCCCTTGGCAGGCAGACACCGGTTTTAAGGGCAGTAAATGCCTTGGGTTCTGTTGATTCTCATGAATCATTCATCACACCCTGTGTTTTCCTGCTAAAGCTGTTAAAACAGGCACCATTTTGTGTGCATTTTTGGCAGGCCACATCTGGCTGTTGGAGGCACAGGAGGATCAGACTTGGAGCTGCTCACATACCTCCGTGAGGACCCACCTTCCCCTTTATTCCCAACACCTGGCTGCATGCCATTCCAAGATCAAAAGTGCTTTAGGTTGTTTTTTTTTAATGTACACCAAGGGTTAAAAAGAGCCTTTGGAGCCCTGTTACACAGCACTGCTTCCACACGCCAGCAACAGAGATTTAACAGCTTTCTGCCAGGAGGGCTGGCACATTTTCCAGCCAGGAGCCTGCTATTCCCAATTACTTAACTCCAGGAGCCTCCTCTGCTGCCCAAAGGATGCCCTTCTGAAGCAGATGGTGCCGCTTAGACCCTCATCCCAAGTCATTCCCTTTTGCTTCTGCCTCCAGCCTGGTGGCTATTGGAAACAATGCTCTCCCTGGAGCCCAGGCTGCTGTTATTTGCCAAACAGTTGTCTCCTGCACTCAGGAAAGGGGATTTCTGTGCAGGCAAGGAGAAAGGGAAGAGGCGTGGCCATGTAGATTCCTGGGATGGCACGACAGGAGGTATCCAGTTCCCCTGTGACTGCGGCGCAGCGGTGCCACCGCCGCTGTGCGCTTTCCTGGGATCCCTCCCAAGTTGTGCTGTCCTCAAGGAGCTGCAAACCCACAGGCAGCTGTGCCTGTGCCAATGCATCCCATGAAGGGGACAGTCTTGTGGCTTCCCGACTCCCGAGTGTCACCTGGTGCTGCCTCTGACTGAGCCACGTTCTCTCCATGGGAGGCCTGGGAATATGCACCACACACATGTCATTAGCAGAACCTGCTGTGATTTTTTCCCCTTATTCTACCCAAAACAATGGCACATTGTTGGATCCCTTCACACAGAACTGAGGAGGAAGCCCATGGTTCCGGCAACAGCTACTGCTCCGGTATCACAACTGACATCACAGCCCTTGCCCAAGAAAAGTGACCTTTTTTAGTTTCTACTGAGTCAAACCCAACCCACTTGGCTGATGAGGGTTTTACACATCTCACACAATGACAATTCTGAACTCTACAATTTCCACAAAGGGTTCTTTTACTTCAGAACCAGCCCATCATTTGATAATGGAAGATGCTCTTCCATTACCATATTAATTAACCTAAACACGCAGTGGAGTAGCTGATTTTTTTGCAACCAACCTAGATTATTTCCATGGGAAGAGCAGCGCTTGGCACCAAGATTGGCTACAGCAACATAAGACACCACCTAAACCCACAAAGAGGGAACAAGTCCTTCCCAGTCCTGAAATCATCTACTCCAAGCGCAGTCACCAAAAAACAACTCTGTCCACCAAAATAAAGACCCTTCCCAACTTCTTTAGCACTTGGTCCCTTAGCAAACCCTGCTGTACTCAGGTAGGGGCACTTGTGTTTTGGCTTTAACAGCACTTCAGCTGAATGCCTAATTTCTGGACGCTGTGACTTCCACATGTTCTCCTGCCCTCTCCCAGCCCACTCCTCCTTGCAGGCAGGTACAGCTAAAGCAGCTCACGCTTTAGGTGCTGAAGAAGCCTTGGCGCTAGGAAATGGCTCCAAACCCAGCACGGAGACAGGAGATTAAGAATCTGCTGTCTGTTACATCTGCCCCAGCTTGGCAGGCAGCCTGGGACAGTCCATTACTGCTGCGCTGGGCCGAGGGAGGATGTGATGGAGAGGGTGTTTAATCGCACCCTGTAATCTCCTCACTGTACATCTGTTAGAGGCAGTGGCTCCGCTTCCTCGCGCTGCCCGCCAGGAAGCAGCCGGGATTAACGCAAACATGTTTGGGTTCAGGAGGATCCTTTGTTCCCAGGGTCACTGGTGGATGTGCAGCTTTCTGTGCTCAGGGCCAGCGTGGCCAAGGGTGGACACTTTGCTTTTAGTGTGGGCAGCACAAGCCTTCAACACCCTTGTTAATTGTCCCAGCACCTAATGAAGGTGGCAGGGAGTGTTTTAAATGAATTTACCACCTTCCTCAGCACTTCTGCTGGTACTTTCAGTGGATGTTACAGTTTTAAACACAGCCTAGACTTTTTTCCCCCCCACTCTATTATCAACTAAAAATAACTCTCCAAAGTCCATCCCACTCATCAGGGGGGCAAAAATCCCAAGTAATCAACTTCTCTTTGCCAGTCTCCACATTCTCTTGGCCACAGTCAATAAGAGAAATCACTTTTCCCGATTGCGACCTAAACAAATGCCACATGGACAAAAACATCAGATGATCTGCACGGATCCCAGCCCGACTGCCCACGGCATTCCCGCGCGCCCGCTTGCGCCGTAGGCGTTTACACGGAGCCATTTACTGACTGAGCAAAACGCAGGGAGGGTGGGGGAAACTCGACTTAAACAACAACAGGCGAGGGCCCCGGCTGTCGTCGCCGCCCTCCCTCGGCTCCCAGTGGTGGCTCTGAGCTCCTCTCAGCTCTCCATATGCCAGGTAATTAAATCCTTGTGCCGCCGCGATTCCCCGCATCCCCCAGGAAGGGCGAGGTGCACGCTCCAGCGGTCTCTGCCGATGGCACACGTGGGGATGTTGGCTGGGAGGGACGCGAGGCAGCCTGGGACAGAGCCCCAGTGATTGATCCGCTGCTTCCCCCTGCTCTCGGCCACGCCACAGCACAGGCGGACCCCAGACAGGCCGAGCTTTACCCAGAAGCAGATGTGAATGCAAGTGCCTCAGAACAGCACCTCAGGGCCAGTCCGTACTGTGCTGCTTTAATTAAAGAGCTGCAATTCCCAACCAGATGAGTTAATGGGAAAATAAAGAACCACTGAGTCTTCCTCCCCACAAAGTCTCACTGTCCATAAAGCTGCACCAACCTTAACTGAAAATTGATGCTTTAGTGGCTAAATGAATACAACCTTTAAGCATGGATAAACTCTCATGAACACGCTCCTTCAGGGCTGTTTCTGGGATTCCCTATATGTTAAGCTGGGATAAAGAGGCTATAATCCAGCCCAAGACGATTCATTTGGGGAAGAGACCCCTCTTTAGAGATGCACAAACACCCAGCACAGGGAGGGGCATCCCCAACTCCACAGATCCCTGACTGCCCAGAGCAGGGAAAGCTCCTTCCAGCGTGAATTGCTGTGGCAATACTCCTGTAGGAATAGGTCCTGGTGCTGCACACAACGGGCATGACGGGCAGCAGCTATCAACCCCAAACACAAAACCCAGGCAGGGTGGAGAAGGGAATGCCACGCCTCGGACGGGTGATGGAGCGAGGGGCTGGTTTGGAGCTCCCTCGGGAGCACAGCTGCTCTCCCCAGGCAGCGCTGCCGCTCAGTGGCGGCCGCTCACACGGCAGGGACAGAGAGCAGGAAGGGAAACCTGGGAAAAATGAAGTTTCCTCTCCTGAGTCGTTCCGCGAGGGGAGAGGTCACAAGGAGAAATAAAGCAAAGGCACAAGCTCGGGCTAGGCTTTAAGAATGTGCTGTGGCATAGAGACCTAAGAGTGACCAGGAGTTAAAAACTGGATAAGGAAAACATGTATTTATATCCAAACCCCACCAATATAACACAATCATAGAATTAATAAGGTTGGAAAAGATCTCTGTTGAGTCCAGTCTTTAAAAAAGGTGGTTAAAAGCTTTTATACAGACATATATTAAATCCCATTACAAAAAATGATCACCCAAACAAATGTTTTCTGTTTTGCCTGTTCTTGTTAAATTGAATATATTTTAGTCCCACCCCATCTCTAAGATACTGGAGACAGTCAATGCCCTTTTTCTTCCAGGCTGGTTTTCCATGAAGGTTTGAGTTGTCTGTGTCAGAATGCCAGAACCAGAAATGTGTGGTAACTCCCACCTCTTGCCTAATTCAGTAGGACCATCTCATGTCTGTAATTCAGAAGTTTCTGAAACACACAGATGAAACCAAAATAAGCCTTTCCCTCCCCAGAGTCAAACTTTAAAAGGCCAGAACGGCTGCTGGTGTGGGTGAAGAGGTTAGAGACCCATGAAGCAAAAATATCTGCAGCTTCACATAGGAAGTGGTGTTCAGCATCACTGACCCTGTGTCCGGCCAGAGGTGGAAACAGCACTAGCACAAGAAATTGCTCCTTGATCTCACACTCAGGGCAACCCGAGTATGAGAAACAGCTCCTTCATGGAGAAAGGTCGTATTTAAACTGAACTTGAACAAAACTGTGGTTTTTTTCGTTCTCTGGAATGTTTACAAAGAAGTATGTCTGTTTCAAAGCTACTTTCTCTCAAGCTCCAGGGCTATGAGAAATGCATTAAAAGGTGCAGGCAGCAGGCTGGCTGTAGAAAAGAGAACTGGAGTATTTGCATCACACATCCATCACATCAGGATGCCTTCCCCTGAGCTGAGGAACAAGTGTTTCTCAAGGATAAGCTCTCCTCACCAAAATTACGTTGGTTTTTTGTTTTTTTTCAAAAGCTAGTTCCCAGCCCTGAGCAGGTTGCTATCACACAGAGCATCTCTCCAGACCAGCACTCTGAGAAGTCTGGACACAGGGTGGACTGTGCCAAACCCAGAGTCCACCTCTGACTGACCTGAGCAACACCAACCTGAGTCCACCTGCAGCACAGGCAGAGGAAAACTCTGCTTGGCCACTTTAGAAAGGCAGGTTAAATACGGGACCTCACACTGACTGTGTTGGCTAAATCACTATACCTGAGGTCATATTGCTCCTTCCCAGGGAAAAAGTTAAGAGAAACTCAACACACGCTACTGGAAACACATCCGTAGCTGTCAAGCACAGCTTTGAGATCTGTTGGACTGATTGCAGATAACAGCTACTGCCTTTCCAGCCAAGGTAAATAATTTAATACTAGCAGAGGAGTTCAAAGCCTCAGCAGCTGCCCCTGCTGCCCTCCCCCAGTGCACATTCCAGTACTCCATTCAGCAGAGCACATCCAGGAGGTTATCCACATAATCCTCTGCACAATCTCACAGAAAAAGGGATGCTGCTTCCCATAGCTGCAACACTAAGTGATGAAATCTGGCTGTGGAACTGGTGGAAACAATAGAGACCTTGGGAGAGGCACAGATTTAGAGTTGAAGACAAGCAACTTGATTTTTAAAGGGTAACTCCAAAAGGTCACACCAGGGGCTGCACCCAAGGATGCCAAGAAGGTAAAGGCTAACAAAAGCAAGGTATCTTATTTGCAGAGGTACCTGCTAACGATGCATTGTGAGACTGAGAGGAGGAACAATTACTGAAGTTAATTTTGAAACTTCCCTCTTACACCACCACATGATAAACAAATTCCTCCATCACCCTGCACCAGACAAACCCCCACCCTTTGGGTGGCAGAACCTGGAGAGAGCCTCTTCCAGACCAGTCCTATTTTTATCGTGGTTTTCTCTCTCCTTACAGTTTCCCAGATTTTATTATAACACAAAGAGACCAGCAAGAGGAACTTTTTAGTTTTGAGTTTTAGAATGCTAGAGATATCCTCTCCTCCATCAAAAATTGCATGGAGACCCAGGTTTATATAACACACCTACAACCCTTTTTAAGGAGTCTCTGCAATATAGCAAATTAGATGGTAATTTAGCAGCATTAACACACCTTGTTTTCAATTTAGAGCCTTTTTAACCGCAATCTCTACCTACAACACAAGTTTACACCCCAGATCATCACGACACCAGCAAGGGATGGGGGAAGGTGAACTGATGCTGGCAAACAGCTTTGGTCTGGGTACAAATCCACCCCCAGAAACCAGGCAAGCACAGCTTGTATTACCTGGGAAATTAAAACCAAATGAAGGGAAACCCCCAAAGTAAAGTGTTCCCAGCTTTAAACAGACCAAACTAAACAAAAAATAAACAAAAAATAAAGAATGAGCAAGGATCGAGAAAATAGAAAGAAAGCAAAGGGATAACTGGCCCTTCTTAAGAACTCAGAAATTCAGATGATTTACTGCTTTAATGTTTGTGTGCCTCAGTTACTTCTTGCCTGCTGCTCCCCACATGAGCACTGTGCAGACAGGACACATTTGCACCCCT
This sequence comes from Tichodroma muraria, assembly GCA_013390105.1. NCBI lineage: Eukaryota > Metazoa > Chordata > Aves > Passeriformes > Sittidae > Tichodroma > Tichodroma muraria. The sequence goes on along the minus strand of WAAG01063864.1, from coordinate 70,196 downwards.
GAACTGAACCACAGGGCAGCAAGCCCTGTAACTGTAATATTTATAGCAGCAATATTTACCACAGAGGTATGAAAAGGGCCCTGTGAACCACTAACCTTCATCCTGCACCTTCACCGATGTGACACTGAGTCACCTGCGGCTCATTTGCGGTGTTTGAAAAAGGCAGTGGAGAAACCAGAACCCACGGCCTCACAGCAGCCTGCTGGAACTTCTGAAAAAGCCAAAACGACTGGGAAGTGCCATGTGGGGAAAGAGTAAAACCCAGGGCATTTACAGAAATGCACTGGATTTCCTCCTGCTGCATAAAACCTATTATTTTTGTACAGGTATCTGAATAACAATAATAAAATATATCAAGCAGACAAGTATACGACAAAACAAAGCAGAAAACTGATTAGGGAAATAGATGTGCTGGCAACTTACTGATTCCTCTTCCAGAGCCCCTGAGTGATGTTCTCATTCCCTTCTGCACTTAAAGCACCCACCAGCTGAGCTTGGGTGTCTGTTTGGTGCAGAAGTGGTGAAAAAAACCCCTCAAACCCACAATTTGAGGGTGTTTTTTAAAGTTCTGCTAAGGTTGTTTGGCCTTGCATGATGCAACGTGCCTTCCCAAGGCTGCAGGGAGCAGAGGGACACTGGGAAGGACCCACCAGCCTCACAAGGAGCAGGGCAGACGGGACAGAGCCACCTAAGGCCATCAAGCCAAGCGGCTGCTGACCCCCAGACCAGCCTAATCTTGACCAAAGCCGATCAAGCCGCCTTAACTCCGGTGGGGGGACGGGCAGGTTAATGGAGCAGTGCTGCAATGTCCTGCCAAACGAGGGTCATTCAGGACACGATTTGTCTTCTAAGTAGAAAAATTGTTTAACCTGTGATTTAATTTTCAGCTAAGTCATATAATCCCTTTCAATTCACTCTTTTATTCGTTGCGGATAAAATGCAGGGCTTGGAAACACTTTGGAGTAAGAGGAAAACCACCTCAGATCTGCAGACGTTGAAGCTAAGCTGAGTTAGCAACTCCAAAGGGAGCCTCTGCACCTGCAGCAGCTCTGAACAACAGCCGGTAATGCAGCAAGACAAGCTGACTTCCACACAGCCACGTGAGACCAGGCAGGAGGCCGGGAAAAAGAGGCCAGGAACAACTCCTGGAACCCCTGCAAGGTTTGTGGGGTCCCAGAGCTGCGTGGGACACAGCCCTACACAACAGGAGTGAGACTGGAACAGCACCCTGCAACCTCAACGTTGTGAAATCCCAAGTGAAGAGTTCCCTTTCTGCTGTGCTCAAACACCCATCAGAAAGACCGGTTCCCCTCTTCCCCTGCAGGAGCACATGAGTTTAATTAAGCACACTGCTCAACTATTTGCATGGCATGACTTGTCTACAAGCCAGAGGTGTTGCAAGGCTGTTATCTGTAAAAGCAGAAGAGCCCTCAAAATCCCCCAAAAGCACAAGCCACCTCATCTCCAGGGATCCGTTTGAGACCCTGCTCATTCCCAAGCAGCAACAGTAATTCCTGCCATGACCCAACTACAACAGCAAAACTAACTGGAATATTTCATGTTGTACTGCTGATGACAATTCAGTTTTGAGGGGAGAATCCTTGCTTCAGGAGAAAGCCATCCTAATATCCACAGAGGAATGATGCTCCTGATGCACGATGGGGTCCACTGGTCACCTTCACCACACAAACCACATCCCTCCTCCTACGCCCATACAGAAGGAAAAAATACAAGAACTGCAAGTACAGAGAGCTTTGGCATGGCTGGATGTAAGTAAGGATCAAAACTGGTGTTGTAGTGTTACATTATCCAAAGGGTGGATTATTAAACTATGCAGTACATGCAGTTCCTCTGAAAGAATTAAGTCCAACACCCTCACAGGGGTACGAGCCACAGACAAGAATGCAGAGGGAGGGATACCCAAAGATTAAATCAACCATTCTGGCAGCACAAGTGAGGTATTTAGACAGAGACCAGTTTCGGCCATTTCCCCAGCCCCAGAGCAACTTCCAGATCCTGTTCTCATTTTCCCGGGATGTCTATTGTAAAGACAAGGAGAGGAAGGAAAAAAGAAAAAAGCGTGATCACAAACACACCACCATGAAAACAGAGTTGAAGAATATGCGGATGCCACTGAAAACCACTTCCAAAGTAGTTCCCCAGAACGTGGGGAAGCGCTTTGCTCCTGCTGACCAGTGAGTGACCCTGGGGAAGAGGCTTCCCATGGCAGCAAACCCCACTGTCAATCACCAAGGATTGGAAACACCTTTCTCCAAGAGAAAAATCCCAACTGTAACCCTGCAACCAGACACTGTGATCTAGTGAGAGGTGGCTGCAATGAAACAATCCCGGGAGCATCATGAGACACTCTTCTAACTAGTTACTGCCTTTTTTTTTTTTGTCCTAATTTCAGAGCTCAAGTGCCACATAAGGACCATAAATAAAGTGTCAGCCAATAGGTTTTGCATGGAAGAAACACAAGCTGTACCACTTAAAAAAGGAGCAGTTTAACCAAGTGCCAAATGAGCCATTTGCATTAACCTCGTAAAACAGGATATGAAGCACTTTTAGCAAGAAACAGGAGATTGACTTTATTAGAAAAATACTTTTAAGGTCCAAATTCATCAAATCATTTGTAGCCAGGGATAATTTGTAAAACACATTATTGGTGGACAAAGCTGGCTTTTGGCTGTCCAAGCCATCAGCAATTACCACCCAGAGGGACATTACCTGTTCTCAGCTAATGAGTGACACCAGTGCCAAACATCAGGCACAGACATTAACTGGGGAAGAAAATGGCTCTTTAGGGTTCAGGAAGAAAACTATTCTAAGATATTCATAAGAAGCCAAGACATCTTTCACTTGGTGTAAAGGAGATTGTAGAGAAGAAGCGTGTATTGTTCTCCTGTGCTTACCTAGACTCAATCAAAGTTATCTAAACTTAATCAGACACTGAAAACCATCTTGGGTTTGGACCAGATAAACCTCTCCCCATGAAATTAAGGGTAGTCACAATTCCTAATTGCTGTCTTAAGCAACAAGACTGAAAATCTATGGCACCCTTCAAACAAACAAACCCATCACCTCAGGGTCTGTGTTGTAACTTGGTTTATTTTAGCCTAGAATTTACTATGTCGCAAATGCCATCCCCACCCATTGGGCTCTGGTAAGACCAGCCCCTTCCTCCTGCCCGACTTCTCGCTTCCACTTCTGACCCAGGATTTTACTGCAAAGGGAGACCAGGGTTATTGGCCATAAAAGGGAAAGACCCATCTGCCACATTTCTGCAGAGGGGAGTCAACTAAGAGGAACTTCAGTGACTTCCTTAAAACTCCGGAAACGCCAGAGGCCACTGCCGTCCCCCTTATAAGGATTAAAGGGCTTTTCTCCCGCTTCCGTCAGGGACGCACGTGGGCACCAGCACCAGGCAGTGGAGGAGCACAGATGTCTCATCCTGAAGGAAGACAAAAGGGAAGGGAAAGAAAAAAAAGCAGCAGCGAACAGGCAGTTTAAGGAGATCTGCCCCAGGCTCCCCTGCTCTGCCAGGGCACTGCAGATGCACCCTTTTCCTTGGTGAGCCAATATGCTGCTTTCCATGCAATCCTACTGATGCATCTGCTGGAATTAACAAGCTGAAAATTTCATTTACATCAAGAATGCATTTGGCCTTTTAGTTGTGGCATGTTTATGTTTGCTTAACAAACCTCTATGTTTCTTCCATTAGATATTATTCTGAATTCCTGACCTCAACTATGGGCATGTTCAGTCCAAAAGTAAGGGGAGTCAGAAGTTATTTCATTCAAGAACATGAACTTTGCTTTTTTTTCTTAATGAAAAAGCATTCTTTTATATTTACACCACTAATCACAGCCACACTTAAACTCGCTTAACTCACAGATGAAGGTGAGATGTCCCTGCACCGAAATTCACTCACCAGCAGCTCACTGGACCTCGTATTTCAGATATATCAACAAGAAAAGCTGACAGGACAATTTCATTTTTGTTTCACTTTCAGAATCACATGAAACAATGAAACAGTATTGGGTGGAAACCACAAAACTGATTATGAGACCAGAAGTAAAAGTTTACCTGACCTTGTTTGTCAAGTCTTAACAGCACAATGGTGCTTAGGGAGGAAAGTCAGTGTGATGCTCACAGGGCATCTTAAAATCCCAAAACACTGCTTATTGTAGGTTTTTTTTTGGGGGGGGAGGTTTTTATTTCTAAGGAAACTACATAGTTGGAGCTTCATAATTTTAGGGTAAGCCAAAGAATCACTGCTTTGTAGTTGCAGTGGCTCCATGACTCTTCCTTATAGTGGTTCCCACATGCACGAATGGTGCCTCCCCCCTTTCCCAGCACCAGCCTCTTAAACCAAAAGAGCTCCAGTCAGAAAGAGACCAAACAACACAAGATGTTCTCTTCCCCTCTGTCCCACACCAGACCTTAGAACAAAGTGTTTCACTCTGGGCAAAGTCTCCTACTGATCTCCAAGAAGTCCCACTAGCAGAGCATATTCCAATATTTATCTTCAGTTTCATTTATCCGTGTTCAGGTACGTAAGCTGAACCTTTGGTAACGCGTTCTACAACCCAGTACCTCTGTGAGGTTTGGTGTGGTGGGTTAGATGCTGCCCGGCAGCCAGAGAAAGACCCTCAACCCTCTCTCCCCCTTTTTTAATACATGAACACTGTTGGCTTGACTTCGGAGGAGCACAAAGAGGATATATTATAACAGGAACACAAAAATTTCACTTTTTGGTTTTGACCACCAACCTAGAACCTCTTCCTCAGAAGAGCAGCTTAAAAAACATCCTGGCTTACACCAGAGTCTCGTTAACAGGATAGGAGAAAGTTCCCCCTCCACAAGTCACCATAAACCACCAAAATAAATACGGGTCAGAGAGGCATCACCCAGCTCCAGTCTGCAAACTATCTTTGGGTGTATTGTTTAAAAGAGTCTTACTGAATCTCATCTTCACTACCTGCTGTTGGGCCACTTGGGTCCCACTGCTAAACCTGAGGCTGATGTTCCCTTGCCAGCAAGCCAGTGGCCTGTGTTACTTATCCCAACAACTTCCAGTGCCAATTTATTTTATAAAGCAAGATCATCAGCAAAGATCTTATTTGGAGGAGAAAAAAAACCCCAAAAAACAAAAACAACAACAAAAAAAAACCAACAAAAAAACCCCAAGCAGGTATAAATCTGACTTTACTGTTCTTGAATGCAAAACCTCACAAGCCCCTTTTGACACGAGGCTCCTAAAAATAACTCATCCTTTAAAAAGCCCAGTTATTTTTATGCAGTCACAAGAATCACTGGATTGCTTCTAATTATCCCATCCTTCCTTGGAATGTCTATTTGTGCTCAACACAAATGGCTGTGACACCAGTGGAATCATAACACATCCTGAATTACAGGCAACTGGGTAAGTTTAGTTTCACCTTGTGAACAGTTTTGAGGGAGCGACAGTTAAAAAAAGCCCATTTTACTGTGATCTTTGGAGTCTGTGTTAAAAAGGTGCCAGTTCAAAGTAGAAACAGATCTTACCCTGGCCATGACTGAAATCACAACCTGTCTGTAACAAGGATTCACAGCAGGAATAGAAATGTTCCACCAAGCCAGGATCAGCAGGCAGATTCCTAAAAAGCCCCTACAGCAGGACTAGTCTATTGGACTTCTCCATCTTTCCTGTAATCCTGTACATCCTTACTGCCTCTGGCTGCCAGGGCACATTGACTTTGCTCCAGAGAGTGGTAACACAGAGGAATCTGTTCCAGGCACAACAGAAATATGGACAGTTGTCCATCTGCACCATGCCCAGCCACTCCAGCTGGACCCTCATGGCAACCAGGCTATCACTGCACGGTCCCAGAGCCTCCCGTGGTGCAGTCAGCACTCAGCTGCTACTGGAACTCATTACTGCACGCCCAAATACTTGCAAGGAAAACTTTCTAGATGCTTATTCATGGGAGGCCTGGCTCCTGCCTGATTTTCTTAATGTTCCTCCATACCCTGAGGGGAAGAACATTTCCAGAATTTGTATCTACAGCACCATCTTCTTCTCCCAAGCTGCATCTCAAAGCTACAACTCACACCATATCTTTCTGCTATTATTTAACACCGTTTTTTTCTTCACACCATCTTTCTGCTATTGTTTCACACTATTTTTTTTCTCCTTTAAAAATGTGATGCTTTTATCTGAAGAGTCATCCATTGCAATTTGTATTGCCATGGCAACAGGACTCCCTCCCCTGCCCAAAGCCCATTCCCAGGCTTATTGTGCTCATTAGCAGATGGGCAGGCAGCACCCCGCATACAGATGAACCTCTCAACATGGGCTGCTCTCCCTGCAGCTGGACTGACACAGCTCCTGCTACGGAGTTAAGGCTGCACCAGAAGAAGGGAGAGTCTTCCTAAGTCAAATCTCCCCTATTCAAAGAAATAAGCTTGACTCAAGGCATTTTTGTAGTACGCACATTTCTGTCGTGCTGGTTAAAATGAAGAGACCCAGGTTCATAACCTGTCCGAGTGGTGCAATAAGAAAAGAATATTTAGAGCAGGTGTAAGAGGGTTTTGCTAAGGCAGCTTGGACATACTGATAAAGAAAAAGGGGAAGATCACTCCACAAAGGAACACAGCCAAGAACAGGGCTCTGGAGCCCTCTTACGGCAGCTCGCTCTCAGCTTCCTCAGAGCAGAATTCCACGAACGCCGCGCAGCGTCTGTAAGCACAAGGATGCAATGCCATTGAGACAGGGTGGGAAAGAACCCTCTGGCTTTGATCACACAAATGTTAAAACCCCACACTTCCAGCTCCTCCAGTGCTCCTGCTGGGTTGTGCAAAGACTGGACAAGCCCCACGTTTAAAGTGGGACAGAAGACACTGAGACCAATCTCCTCCACAGCTAAAGTGCTGCTTCAGCAACAGAAACATGTAAGGAAAAAAACAAATTCACTGCTCCAGTGCTAACAACTGCTCCATGGGGATGTCAGGTTGACCAATGCAGTGCAGGAAGGCCAGACTGGTTTCATACCAACACCTTCTTGACTTCTCCAAGCCAGTAAGTTCTGACAGAGCCACAGAGCTCAGTTCCAAAACCCCTGCCCAGCAGCCACTTGGAGCACATGGTGAGGAGGGGGCTCACCAAAAGCCGGGAAGAGCACATCTGCTGGGCTCCGAAGGGGTTACAGAGATTCAACAGCAGGGAAATATTTATGGAGAAAAGATGCTGAGCTGTGCATGTTTTCCAGGCTGGAGATGGTTTTAATTTACTTCTTGCAAAGGCTGTGATTATTTGCTGCTGGTTTTTGTTGAAAGCAGCTATTCGAGGCTCACCTACTCCCTCTGGTGTCACAGCTCTGCAGCTGAGCCAGAACAAAACATCTAAACTCACACAAACTACAAGGAATCCTGCTTTTTTTCCCCCTCTAGAAAAGAGGAAGCCATATTTACAAGCATTAGTGATTACCCTTCCCAGACACAAAGCAGTCTTTGACTGTAACATGCTAAGGACAGTACAGACATCTCCTAGAGCTTAGAGCTACAGGCAGGAGCAGATCTCTTTTCCAGCTCTTCCTTCAGAGACTGGTCTCTGCCTGACTTCAGCTCAACTGCAGCATCCACCACGCTTCTCCCTAAATTTTCCTGTAGTTCTGGTCAGCATTGACATGCCTACGCTAAAGTATTAGTTTAGATATTTTTATGAGACGTTTAAAATTGGGGAAGTATCTTCACCATTACAAGAGTGGAGTCAGGTACCTGATCCTCCTGGGACTAGCTGTACACTGTGGGAGGAAGCTGAATCTCACCAGCCCTCTCATATCACTCCATGAACTCCAGGAACCTGCACAGCCCCATAAACAAAAGGGATCCAGTTTTCACCATGGTTGAAAAAATTGCCACCTTCCAACCAGTGCTGCTTCCCCAGGCATTTCCCAGATGCCACCCTGCTGCATGGCTCTCCTGCTTCTGTCTCCTCAACCTGCTCCTCCTCTTTGTCCTTATGTTTCTTCTGCCTTCTTTCACTAATGAGCTGCCATACAATGCTGCTATAGCACCGAGGAGAACAAACACAGCCCCTTATCATCCCTTTTTCATTTGTAGCTGCTTCTCTCCCCATTCCACTTGGGAATCTTGCATCCGCTCCTGCATTGTCTGCTCCATGCCTCTTCCCGCCCAGGCTGGCAGCAGCTTACCCAGCCTGGCAGAATCCCTCCTCAGCCCATGTGAACAAGGTTTCCAAGCTCTCCTCATAAAGCATCTACTCCACATTCTCTGATTAATACATACCTTGAAGGGAACCATAAATACTTGCCTGGATTTTCTGTTAATCTTGCTCTGACATAGCTATTAGGATTACTGGAGTGTGGGTTGATAAGCAATGGGGTGAGTGCTGGAGTGTTTTGGGAGATGACAGCAACATCTTGCTGTATTTCACTGATGTGGATGCCTTGGTGACCTGCACTAATCCACTTGGAAAATTACTATGAGAGAACAAAGAGTCTTAAAATATGAAGCTGAGGGAGGTGGAGTGCTGCAAAGAGAAGTTTATTTTCAGACCAACCTTTTCTAAGTATATGCATAAACATCTGTACTCAGCACTAAGTGGAGAATCACAAACAGAAATGGGCAGAGAATAACCCAGAGAAGGACCTCCCCACACCACGTCCACATGCACTGGTCCAGCAGGAGAAATCCAGGAGCCCTAATTTATATATAACCTTTCTCTCAGTACACACACACACACAACAACTACCCTCAGCCTGAACAACAGCCATTTAAGGAAACACCATATAAAAACAATGGTTGTTTTGCAGAGTTCAGGTCAAAAGCAGAGTTTTGGATGCAGTGATGACCAACAGCCCTTTTCACACAGACCTCTTACTCCTGAATATTGAAATGCTGCTTAGTTCCTTCACCAGCATAATTAGCATGACCCAGTGTAGGGTCAGTAGAAGTCCATCTAGACCTGTGCTGTTTGGAGGGCAAGAAGGAAGCTACTTATGGACAGGGCAGGAATGCTACTCCTCCTCACACTGCTTCCCATGGGCCAGGGACAGTCTGCATTTTATCTAATAGCTCTCTGTAAATTCTTCTTTGAATTTGCACTGTGGCCTTTGAATCACACGTGTTCTGAGATTGTCTCTCCCCTGGCAGCACTAATTAACACACCTCAGGGTTCCCAGGAGTGTCACCTACTGAATCCCATTCCCTGCAGTCCCTCAGCTCCATGGCTCTCAGTCAGCCACGTGTTCACACCTAGGCTGGCTCAGCCTGGCCAGTCTAGCTGGATCACAGCTGGAAACAGTGGGGCTGCAGACTAATGATGTTACAGCAATAGATTTCAAATCAGAATGAGCCAAAAGTGACCCTTAATAGAGTGTCCTATAAAAGCATCCATTCCTTTTATTCCATTTACAACTAAGTCTAAAATCTTCCCCTTCCCCCTTCTCAATCAGGATCTCCAACTTTATCCAAAAGCTCCAAAATGACTCCAAGCACGGGTTTTCAGCCAGCTCTGCCTTTTAGACTTTTAATACTATCTTCTCGTTGTCTGTTACATTTAAAATGTTACACACATTTCTGGAGGTGTACCCTGACAGACTCATCAAGTGATCTCAACATTTCTCCTCAGAGACTCAGCTTTAACATCTTACTGTCTGTAAGGCAGATTTCTAGACTGCAGAGAATAATTTTAAACTTCTTCTAAGGGTCTTCTACCTTCCTGCCATTCTTGACTAAGAACCAGAACAAAACACTTGGTGTCACTAATGTCATAATATAAAAAAAAATGCTATGTGACTCCATATGCCCAACATGTAAGTCCAAGGACTACAAACAGCTTTCCTGGTAATTGGCACTGCTTGCTTTCACTTTTCCATAGTGATGAGGTACTTCAGAAGAATGATCCAGTCCAAATTTTTGGGATAGCATGTCATCAAACCCACAGAGAACAGCAAGAAGGTTTACTGATACTGCAAAGGCACTCTGAGCAGAAAGCGATCTGGAGTAACGCATGCAAGCGGATCACGGGAATTTTGCATATTCCTGACAAGCAGCTGTAATGATTCCATGTGGGAGACAAGTCAGAGGATCTCAGGCTGCTTTGGTACAGCTGTACAGTTGCACAATTCACTACACACAAGAACAGTCCACCCAACGCACTGAGAAAATGCCTTTTAGCTTTACATAACCAAATCAGCCAGGCCAGCCTTCCTCGCACACCCCGGAGCTCCCCGGTGCCTCTGGGCTGTTTATCCAGCCTCACAGGCAAGGGAAAAACTAGAGAACGGGTGTCCAGGAACAGCAGGAGAGTGTGTGTGTGCAGGCACACACAGCACCCACGCTAATACCAACACTCACTTTTGCAGATACTTCCTGGGCACTGGAGATGGCAGATATCCCATTTCTCTAGAAAAAAAAAAAAAGCTGAAGAATAACCCCTGATTTCAGAGCAACAATTGATCGGTGTCTTAGCCATGGCAACTTGCCACCTATAAACGGATGCAGGCGAGGGACAACACGTCTCTTATTCAGCAGCTACTTCATTCCCATTTAACTTTCAGAGCTCACAGGAGGGAACAGAAAACCCAACAGCTAGAGCTAATGCACAGCAGCTCTTGCCTCATCAGGCCATCTCATTCCTGCTCACAGCTGGACCTCGAGGCTGCCCCTCACAGCGACAGAGATTGGAGCCAACTGCAGCGTGAGAGCACTGCTCCACACACGGCTGTTCCCAAGCTCTTCCCCCTGGCACGGGCCACCCCTCGTTGGGATCGAGATATCTAATTTATACCACGCATTTTAATTTATTTCCTTATGGAGGTAAGGCACAGGGAAAGTAATTGCAAGTGTCACAGCAATATGTGAGAGTTCAAATGTCAGACAAGGGACTTGATCCACGTGTTTGGTGAGGACCCAGGGCTTCTACCTGGTCCTCAGGGCATTCCCTGCATTTTTCCATTGTTTTTACTCATTTGCACACCTTGACTTCACCATAGTGCCTGGATAGGAAAAGGAAAGGAAATATATCACAGAATGGTTTGACTGGTTGGAAAGGACCTTAAAGCTCATTTTGTTCCACCCCTGCCATGAGCAGGGACACCTTCCACTGTCCCAGGCTGCTCCAAGCCCTGTCCAACCTGGCCTTGGATGCTTCCAGGGATGGGGAATCCACAACTTCTCTGGGCAAATATAATTATACCCAGGACACTGCAGTGCTTGGTTTTTAATATCAGGGGTCAGCCTGGACCAGGTAAAGGATGCTTTGATTTCAGAGACCGGCTCAAACCAGCTGTGTTAAGTCTCCTGTGCAGAACATGGTTTAGTCTGGCAGATGGAGATGCTAAGTGAGACTCATTAATCTGTTAGCACTTTCACCCACCCACCAAAATCCCAGTGGTCTGAAGTCATGGTTTTCTGACAAATCCAGAAATCTATAGCTTGTACAACAGCTGCAACCAGAATGAAGTTCCAAGAAGAAAAAAATGTTTCATTTAACTACATGGGTAGGTAGGTCAAAATTATTCAAAGGATCTCAGCGTATGAGAAATCTGTGTCTGAAAGTATCTGCATGCTAGTTTGTGGTACAAAACTAGAAAAGGCAGCTAATAACTCCTGCAAAGCACCTGTTCCTCACTCTGCACACCTGAAACACCACAAAGGGTTAAAGCTACAAGACAATGAAACGCTCCAAAGGAGAAGTTCTTCTTAAAAAACACCCCAGTTGTCCCCTGCAGACAGAACAGTTACAAAACCAACTCTTGTTCACATAACCTCATCTCACTGTCCTCTACCCCAGACACAGAACAGTGAAGACCAAGGCTCTAAACAACAAATAACGCTCAGAAGTTGGCAATCCATGTCCAGGGCTGGCTGGTGCTGTGCCTATCTCCATATCTAGAAAGGTTCAATGCGCTCATTCTGGGAGGCCAAGAAAAACTAAATATAGTAGCAGGCTACCAGCAAACACCCAACCTGGCACAGCTTCCAGCTACCTGAAAAATCCATCCCTCTCTCTGCAGGCCACTCTGATAGCTGCGATGCTTTCCCTTCTTTGGGGAGAACGTGCTGTAAGGAGGCACTTTCAGGTTTTACTTACATGGGTAATTGCACAAACTAAGGGATGGAGGTAATGCAATAACAGCACTGATACTTCTCACTCAGGGGGATCATCTGGCTCTTTGAGATTGGGTTTTTTTATTAAGCCTGACATCCGCTCACAAATAGGAGGAAGCATCCTCCCCTCACGTGTCAGGAGCCAAGTCCTCGTACAGCAACTGCCTCTAAAAGCAGAGACACCATCCAAGAGCATCTGTTTTGTTTTAACCTCTGCCCTTAAAGGAGGGCCCAGAAAGGCAAAAAACCCAAACCCTTTAAGCTGCAGACTGGCTTTGTTGGTGCGTATGAGGTTTTCAATCAGAAAAAGCCTCGGGGAGAGCTGCTCACCTCTCGGCTTCTGAATGGCATCACGGATGTTGTGCTTCAAGCTGCAACCCTGAAGACAGACCCCAATTTTGACCAGGCTTTGAGATTTAGCTTAAAGGCATGCATGCTCCTTACACAAAAAAAAATGAGGTCAAAGAAGCTTCTTTTGAAAAAATAAATAGAGCAATAAAGCATTCTTTCAGATTGGCTTCACAGGGGATAAATCACTGAACAAATACAGCCATCTTATCTCGTTGGCAAATGGCACATTACAGCACCCAGCTTCACGGGAAATGCACTGCTTGGTCTGGAGAGCAAACTGATTTCTCATTGTCTCGGAAAATGCTGCTCTTTACTTTTCACAAGACTTGTTTGTTTTTAAAAAAAACACATGATCTCTAAGCAGTGCCAAGCCCGCTTTGCCTTCTGCCTCTCGATGCTTTCCTGGATGTCTCAGGACTTCCTAGCAACCTCACAGCAGAAACACGATCCATCTCCTCTGACTAGGAGGACAACTTGTTTAAAATGGTATCCCAACAATATCCTGGCTGCCCTCCTGGCATTCCCCACATGGATGCAGATGCAACCACAGGATTCCATGACCAATGGAGTGAAGGAGGTGAGGCAGGCAGGGCTCTCACAGTATGTGGAGGTAAAGCTTTCCCCAAACCTTCCACTTTTAGCCTCTTTGTCCCTTCTAAAATCAAACACAGACACTAAGGACACCCAGTGAGGAACAGGAGCTCACGGGTGGTTACAGAACCATCCCAGGCTGTGGCACCCAGCGGCAGCGATGCCTGTTCAGCATTTTGGCACTGATTTATGACAAGTGTACTTGCCATTCCATTAGCCACAGCTCTCTCAGTTGACCCCTGGGCTCTGAGAGGCAGCCTCGACATTAAACTCCCATCGGCTTTCAGTCCCGCTGACCTCATCCCCAAAACTCGCTGCCATGTTTTACATCAGCCGGGGCCGACACATTCCATTAATGCTCCCCTGGCTCAGGGAAACATCTGCTCTGTTTACACTGGTAGCAGCACAGAGACCACTTAAAGCATCACCTTTGCTCCCCCGGCCCACGGCGGGAGGAGCAGCCGCGCACGGGGCGGGCCCTGGGCCTCCCGACCCCGGCCACTCCAACCTGGCCATCAGTCGTTCAACAGGGCAGAGGTCACTCACACCATCAAGGCACGGGAGAGGTGCTGGGTGGAAGAAAAGAAGGTGGATTCCTCCAGGCCAGAAGTGCAAGTTTGAGAGGGGAATTCGTGCTGACCCTAGCTGAAGATAAGCAGGCTGACTGGAAATGAGGATGGGTGAAAGAATGTCAGAAAACGATTAGATTTTTTTAATCCAAGCGGTTTTACAGACTGAGGCAGAGATTCAATGAATATGGATGCTTAATGGCCCATCTTAATCAAACGTGCACCTCCAGGGTGCTGCTGGGTGCCAAAGCCACCCCCTCACATCCCTCCAGCTCCATGACCAGGGCAGGGATCCCTGCAGGGTGGTTTGTCCCACAGCAACAGGGAGGGACAGGATATCTTCCTGAAGGCAAAGCACAGTTCATCCAAAACAATCCCCCCAAAAGCACTGCCGGAACCACCACAGACACCGCAGCTTAGCTGCAGCCACCTGGGAGAGCCCGACAGCTCTGAAATACCTGTTCAGGCAGGGGATGCTTATCTATCAGTTCTACGTGCTGGAGGCTTAGGGCAAGTCTCCACCAGATCAAGGGGATGTTACTACATATTTTCCCAAGGATTTCTGACAGCTAAGACCCCCAAAAGGCAAACCCCAAACACTTGTTATTGCTGTTCCAGTGTTAGGTGTACATTAAATTAACCCCCAATGTCTTCTGCTGCTGCTGGAAGCTTCCTTTACTATTAACCACCCAGGCAAGGCTATATGTAGCTGCTAACAAGCCCATTAGGACACAAAAATGTACAGCAGCCTTGGAATATCCAACAGCAACTGCCACAATAGGGGCCTAGCACACCACATACAGGGCATTCAGCAAGGGACATCAGCTTTTGTTACAATGAAGTCAGGAACAGGTTTTTTCCATCACTGATCATCTCAATAGTCCATGAATTTGCTGCATTTTAGATTTTCGCCTTGCCCTTTGACAGAGCTTGGACTATGAACTCACACAAAAAGACCCCAACACTCACAGAGGGCTTAGACCACTATTCCAACACCCCCATAAAGAAGCAACAATCCCCCAAACCACCCTTTTAAATTTTTTTAATTTTGAAACTACACACTAATGAAAGCCTGGTTTGATCAGGGCTGTGCCATGCCAATTCTGTTCACTTAACCCCACCAACCTTAAATGTGATGATGGGTATTGGGGAAGGAAAACAATAAAAACTGTATTTGCTTGTGATCTGCTGCAATACATTAGGGAAGAGTAACACAATCTGCACAAACACTCCCTGTTTTTCAGCTCATTCCCAGTGTCCAAAGTATCAGCAGGTCACAGCTTTGCCAATTGTACCACAAAGCTGAACACTGACTTAAGGATTTTTATCTAGTCCCCTTTCAACCAGAAAGATGAAAACTCAGTCAGAGGGAAAGAAGCTGGCACTGAATGAAACAAATCAAATTGTCCCTTTCCGGTTCCTTAATTCACATGTTAGGGGACAACCACAGCTGGGAATTTCAATCTCTGGAGCAATTAAATAAAATTAAATTCAGGGAATGAGGCCTTATGCACTCAAAGCTTCATTAACCCTCTTGCCTTTTAATTAAATACGTGCACGTGAAATTTTGGACAGAGTACTTGCCTCCCTGACAATGCTCAATTTTAGTGGCAAAGCAGTACTTGCCTTTTTTTAAAAAAAAGTACACTGGAATTGCAAACTCTAGATCTCTCCAGCTTCACAATGGCTTTATTAAATACAGTAGAAATTACTGCCTATCACCAGCTCCCACTTCACGGGAACGTCTGCTCTCCCTCAAATGCACCAGCAAAGCTCTGCTCTGGGCTCGCTTCAAGATAACAGAGAGCCCCACCAACACCACGGATAACACATGAGCCAGGATTTAAGAGCCCTACACTTATTACGATCAGTAAGAGAAATAAAGTTGGTGAGCTACAGCAGGGTAAGTTTTACAGCCCACGGAGCAGAGATTAGAGCAGCCAGGCTCTCTTCTAAATACTGCTCATCCTTACAAAAGGCTCAGGCAGGCGCCAAAGGCGGTGTGTGACTAGGACAGTTTAACGGATAATCTGTGAAAGGGGATATTGTCAAGTCTGCCCAGCCTAAATATTGAGCTGGCTTTGTGTGAGTTACCATCTGACTCGTGGGGGAGTCACGCTGCTCCCGCGCTGGCCTTCCTGGGAATGTCAATGAAGCAGATTCGAGGTCATGGGGATGCGCGACCGCCCGGCAGGGACCGAGATCCGACTGCTTTGATGCCTCCCCGCATCCATCCAGAAGAGGGGCCCCCAGCTGATGCACGGGCAGGCAGGCACACTTTCGGGGACCAGCAGCACAGAGAGGGAAGACACACACGGTCCCTTCGTTGTCTCCAAGAGACTTCTCGGGAATCTGCCGTCTCGAGCCAGACGTTTCAGCCAGGGATGTGTTCTCGTCACTAGCAACCAAAGTTATGCCTCTGGGAGGGATCAACTTTCAGTTAGTCTATCTTCTTTGTAAGCATGTTTCTGGGAGAGGGACTTGTCTTTTGCCAGCACACACTGATCAGTTCTGGGCTTGTAGTTTACTGCTTACCTATGCATTTTAGCAGTTTTGACTATTCAAAGAGGATGGCGTGAGTTTAGAGATGACCTTCTCTGACTGTCACTTACCATAAGAGTCGATACATTTTACAGTCAGTGACACTCCCATCTTCACACGTGCCCCCTCTCAAGGGGAAAGCTAACACAACAGACAACTGTTCACACAAGGCCTCCAAGGAATGCCAGATTCCCAAGTGGCTGCTTTGCCCAATTGAGTGAAGAGGCACAGCTCCATTAACCAGAAGCAGGCAATTCCTCATGCCCAATATCCACGGGTTAATTGCTGCATCTCTAAAATAATGTTCTGGTTTAATAGCAGCCGTATTCTCTCACGTGGAGCAGAGTGA
Organism: Tichodroma muraria; assembly: GCA_013390105.1. Taxonomy (NCBI): domain Eukaryota; kingdom Metazoa; phylum Chordata; class Aves; order Passeriformes; family Sittidae; genus Tichodroma; species Tichodroma muraria. Next base: position 53,675 of record WAAG01063864.1, on the reverse strand, counting down.
GCTGTTTGCTGCTGTAGGATTGCCCTTGGTACTACCAAGGACAATCTGAACGCACCGAGCATGACAGGCTCTCACTGAATGCAAAAATAAAAGCAGCCACTTTGCTTCCTCAGCCTTTGACACCAACAGGGGAAGGGGGCTTCCTGCTACAGCAACGAGGAGCACGTGAATTTTGTGATGCTTGAAGTGCTGCCGGAAGAACACAACCCATCAGTCCATTTCTCTGCTGCTGGAAATTACAGGTCCATTAACCCTTCTCTGTGCGTGAGATGCTTTTCCCATCTGCACGCAGCAAATAAGCAAAGAGGATGTGCATGGTAAGTGTGAACAGGTGTGCTCCAGGGTGAAGGAGGCATTTCCAAAGCAAACCTACCCATACAAACAGTTCTGCTCTCCAGTTCTGATGCTATCATTTTATGGCAACATTTCCTGACCCAGTTTCTATCTTGCTCCCCATTCCTCTGCTACAAGTAGTAATTAGTAATGTCAGTGTTCTGGCTGAATTGCTAGTCCATTAATAATGCAAGAGTAGTAACAGAGAGAGAGCAGAAAAAAAGAGGCTTGAAGGTTAAAAGCAATAAGAGAATGCATTTTGGGGGACATTGGAAGGGGAGAGAAGAGGAAGAAAACTGCTGGCCAACTGAGATTATAAACCATACACTTCAAAACATATCATTCCTTTCAGGTGGAAGTGGTGGGTGAGTCAGTCATGGCTAATTAGAGGATAATATGCAAATAGGAATGACACACAGAGGTCATTTTTACTAAATTAGAAGTAAACTTGTGTTTCACCTTCCCTTTGCCCCTCTAAACCTGCTGCCTCACCACTTGGTGTTCCCGTGTCCCCGTTACTCATGTTTCGGAGGGCAGCGCTAACCTGGGAGCCCACACGTGACACACGCTGAAGTTTCCTCCCTACAGAGAATTTCTGCTGAGACCAGCCCACGCCTGCCCATCTACAGCCAAACCTTTAATGCCACTCATCTGCTCCGGGCACACCTTAACCCCAGGCTCTGCTGAAGCTGTTCATGACATGTACTGTGAACCTAAAATAGAGATGGGTTTGAATAGGTAACCCAGCACTTCCCCAGGCTTCCGAGGCTTGGGAATTTTCTCCGATTGACAGCAGCTCCCTCGAGAGCAACAGCTTCATCCCCACCTAAGGCACACAGTCCTCCCCATGACACTCAAAGCTGCTGGAACCACATCCTCAACTGCATCACCTGGGAACTTGGTTCCTTTTATTTTCTCCTTTTCCTGCTAAGCCCAGCATAGAACCAAGAGCAATAAGGAGCCTACAGGTTTGGTGATGATTCCTTGGCTCTTCCTATTGCTGAATGAAAACTCACATGAAGAGTGGAAGGGCTGAAGTGTCTCTGCATGCCAGGAAGGCAGCTGGTTTGGGGTTGGCTCTGGTCCAACACCAAAAAGCAGGGATCTCCTACAGGAAGATTTGTAAGACAATTGAACTTGCTCTGAAAGGTCTTCTCTCCTGTTTGGCATTTACAGCTTCCTACATGGTACCAGGCCTCTTGTGAGTGATGTTGTACAAAGCAACACACGTGCTCTTCTTCCCATTACCTGAAATTACACACGTTGCTCCCTCTTGAAATATATATTTCAATAAATCAAGCTTACCAATGTCATAATCTAACTGCAGAACAGCTCATCCTGACACTTAAGAGAACTACTCCAAAGTCCTCCAGCACAAAGGGCTTGGATGACTACCCAGAAAGCATAAAAACCCAGCAGGCTCATTGAGATGAACTCATGGAAGAATGGAAAAGGGA
>WAAG01063864.1:18948-51877 GCA_013390105.1 Tichodroma muraria | reverse complement strand
GAGAAAAAAGAAAAAGAGAAAAAAAAAAAAAAAAAAAAAAAAAAAGGAAAGATCAGCTTCAGAACTGCATGGTGTTTTGGGCCTTTCAAGTATCACTTCCTCAGTGGAGAGGAAGTGAGAGGAGCTGGAGGTTCTCAGATACAAACAGCTTCCCCTCCACGACAATGAGAGAAAAGGATGGGTGTTTTTAAAAAGAAAAAAAGAAAAAAGGAAAGCAGGCCAGCCCTAAACACACTGTGACCAAATTAGGAAACAAACTCCACTGACAGCCTCCAGAATGGCCATCGTCTGCAGCAGCCTTGTGTTAGCTCAGGAAGTCTGATGACTGTGTCATCTGCTGAAATCTGTTTATGTGCAAACAGAAAGAAGAAGCAAAACACCTCCCCACATTCCCTGTGCCAGGTTAGGCCATCTCACGCTCTGGCCCAAGGAGTCATCAGTGCCCTGACTCTGCTATTCCAAACCTCTGCTGCTGACTCGCACCCCTCCAAAGAGAACTCTGCCCTGGAAGCACTAAGGTACGGCAAAATGAGGTGTATGGGGTTTTTAAAGTGCATTTTTTAAGTGGTTAGCTGTGGCAGATGAAGCTGAGGTTAGAGATCAGTGATTACCAAGAAAGGAGTGTGAGGGGGAGGAAAGAGAAGGAAGATACAGCTTCTTGAGTAAGGTCAGAACAATGTTTTTAATTTGCCTTGGGAACAGCCTTTTTCCATCCCCTCCAACGTCCATTTTCACTGCAGCAGCAAAATGATAACCCTGCTCCAACACTCTGCAAATACACTAGGCAGGGTTTTAACCTTAAACTGCTGTGGAAAGGACAGGTATCAAGCTCACAGCAGTCCCAGGAACACTCGGTGGCACTGCTACCCTGTTGTGGGGACAAACAAGTGACTGAGCGAAGTTGCTTCACTGTTTAAAAATCAAACAAATGAAGGAATCTGAGCACTGGTCCATACAGAGATTTAGGGTTTCTCCCTGATGTTAGGGTGCCCATGTTACATTACTCCCACTCTTGTCTGCATGAGATAGAAGAAAACCCTCTTGTCCTTCTCATTTTCAAAGGGATTGAGGAGGAAAAGGCAAAGCTGCAAGCTCATCTCAGCCGCAGCACAACTACAGCTTTCAGGGTCCTTCCAGCCCCTGGAGTTTGGCTACGAGGCCACTCCACCAATTCTCCACATTCAAGGCAGCCAATGGTTTTTCACAACCCACTCAGGGTGCTCTTATCCAACTCCTCGTGGGATCAATCACTTATCTCCAAAGACAGTCATCATAAACCAGAACTGACCACCATAGGTGCGCTGCTTCTCTCAGTGTTCCCTTTGCCTAAATAGTTGAAGGCCCCTGTGCCCAGGGAACAAAGGCTAAACAAGATGCTGAAGCTTAAATTTCCATCTCCACATGAAGTTGTACTCAGTTTATTACTCCTGAACCTTTCTTCTGCAAAGGACAAAGCTGTGAATGGAAGGTAGCGCTGCTACCTCGTATGGACTGACTGGGCAGTGAACAGCCTTTTCAATTGGCGTTTCACTGACTGGATATTGCTGTACAAGGCAGAAAGCAAGCACAGGAATAAGCTTTGTTGCTCAAAATTGCACTGACTTACACAGTCCATTTTTAAAGAGACTACTCCGAGTTCCTTCTTTCAGCAGCTTTTTTTTTAATTTTTTTTTCCCTTGCAAGAGACAGATACCCCATTTAATCTGACCTCTTTCCTCAGGTCCATTTCCAGGCTGGGCCTTGCCCTCTCCTCCTCTGTCAGACTCATTTATCAAGTGAAGCATTTCCACATACCACTGCATAAATAGACTTGACCTTGTTAAAGCAGCAGCAGCACCTGAGCTCTCACTGATGGAGTCTCTCCAACCCACCATAGCAATTAACCCAGCCCACTCCTACCCTCTTTCCAGGTGGGATATTCTCAAAGCTTCTACAGTCCTTTTCTATGTGTCTCAAAGGGTGACAAGTTGGCAAGCAGTGATTTGGGGCTGATTATTGTGCCTCCTTCTCTGGAAAGGGGCATTTAACACCAACTTACTGCTGGCACCACTCAATTCTTGCAACTGCTCCGGCCCAGTCCAAGCACACAGCAAAAATCAAGGTGTAAGACAGTAGCCCTGGCATGTGGTTTTCCCTTGTTCCCCTTGCAGTTCCCCCCCAGGATAAGCAGCCTGCCCAGCATAAATCTGGGGATGAGAAGACCTCCTGACTCAGCACTCCCCAAGCAACTCTGACCCTCCCCACCTCGATGGGACAGCCCACATGGTTCAGTGCACGTGCCCGTCCTCCATGTGACTGTACTTTTAAGGTCTGCTCTACCATGAGGTCTCTCCTGTTATCTATCTCCCTTTAGAACCTGGCCATAAAACCTACTGGGGTGTTATCTGCTGCCTACAATCACCTCAACCCCACCTTCGACCTTGGTCCCTCCCTCCGGCCCATCCCTTTGCGGAGACAGGGAACGAGCGGCGTTCCGATAGCATCGCGCTCGCCCTGCCTGCGGCTCGGCACCGGCACCGCTGCTGCAGCCGAGCCTCAATGTCCTTTTATGGAAGAAAAATGAAAATCGCCTGCCCAGCCGTGGAGAGCCTGAGCCGGGCTGAGCCGAGCTGACAGACGGAAACTCGCCATTTGTTGTGGTTTTGGCACCGAGAGCGCCCAGCGAGTTTAAAAGGGGCGCAGCCGAGAGCTCCAGAGCAGGAGGTGTCAGGGATGCAGCGCTCAGGAGGAAGATGGTAGAGCTGTGAAAAGACGGCTTAGAGAATTCTGCTGGCATGGACACGTGGGAGACAGGTCTCCAGATCCAAGTGGACACCAGCACGAGTGCTTCGTTCCGAAGCCCTATCCCTGGAAGTGTTCAAGGCCAGGCTGGATTGAGCCCTAAGAAACCTGGTCTAGTGGAAGGTGTCCCTGCCAATGGGTGCGTGTGTGTGGAAACAAATGGTCATTAAGGGTCCTTTCAACCCAAACCATTCTGTAGTTCTATGAAGACATGTAACAAGGTCATCCGCTCCACATTTCCTTCTCTTCCTTGTACCAACAAATTTTCTTAAGAGACACAGAAGGATAGGAATTTAAACACAGGAGTTGGGACTTGAGGTCATTGCCGCCAAGAAGAAATTAGTGAGGGGTCTGCCACAGCAAATGCCACGTTTGGCTCTGCTCTGTACTAAAGCTGTGGGGCTAAGCTCCAAGTAACAATCAAATCCAAATAAACAGGCTCAAGGAAAAACATACAGATAATAGCAATAAGAATGTCTGAACAGTGAATGAGATGGGGCCACAGGACTTTCAAAATGTTTGCGCTGCTGTCAGGAAGCTGGATGAGACAGCAGACTTCAACAGCTGGGAAAACATGTTGCAAAACAAGGAGAATTAAGTAATTCTCCATATGTATACCCTACTCTGAGGCACTCTGGACAAGCTCAATTTCTCCAGCCAGGACAATCTTTTTTTCCATGTTGCACATGCACCCTGCCAGCTACAAATCCTGATACAGTTTAAGCCTAACCCACAGCACATCTGGAGTCGGGCAGGCAGCTCTGGGCAGCGTGGCCCAGCCTTTAGGACAGAAGTAATGGGCCCTGTGGTATGTGTTGGATAACATCCTTGGACAGCTGTGTCATCCTGAACACAGCCCCTGCTGCTGGGTGCTGGATTACACAAACACTTCCCCCTGCACTCCATAAAACACTCCTAAGCAGATCATCGTCTTGTTACCCACCTCTGAACCACAAGCAGCTGCATGTGCCTTGCTGCACCAGGTACAGAGATCACGGGTGTCACAGTATCCCCCTCACCTCCTTCTGCAACTTCAGGTCTTGTTGATCAAGCAGTAATTTATTTCAGCAAGACCACTCCTCTCAGAGTTACCAGTGGTGGTGGTGCCCTGCTAAGAGTGGCCGTGTTCAGGCACAGCTCGGTGCAAGTTGAAACCTGTCTCAATTCCAACAGAAAATGAAGGCTAAAAGCAGCTGGGTGCATCTGTTCCTAGCCAGCACCTCCAAATCAATCCCGAGACACAGAGCAGTGTAAAAAAGCGTGCTCTAAAACACCAAGTCTCAGTGCTGCTAATTAAAACACGTGAGGATTGCTGGTGGCCAGAGAGTCTAAGCTGGAGATGAAAGGCAGAAGAGCAGAGATTTTATCCATCTGAGATAGGCACATCAATGCTCAAGGCAGTCCCCAAATCCACTGTGGATGCACAGGAATGGCAGCTGCCCAGGACAAGGGCAATGCCATCCTACACCATATGCAGCCACATGCCACCACCTCTTACACCCAGACTGCATTGACCCAGACAACTGGGTACCATAAAGCAATAAAAATGCCACGCTGTGAAAAGGAGTTTTAAGGAAAAGTCTTGGAAATGCAAGTCCCTGCAATGTGGCCTGGCTATGAAATGATTGCTGGGGGTTTCAAGCTCTCCGCTGCTCCGTGCATGCATTATTTCCATGGCAACGGCAGCTTTCAGCTCCCCATCTCTTGCTGGCTGAAAGCCCTGCAGTGCTTTGTGCTGAGACTGCAAAGAAGGGAAACCATCTCCCTCTCCCACAACACAGCGCCAGGGACAGCAGCAGCAGCTGGGAACAAAAGCCTTGTCTTCAACATTGTGGGGTCTTGGGAGGAGGGAGGCTGAGCAGAGGATGGACTTTCTCTTCTGGGGGAAAACAGCACTTCCCCCACCATGCAGAAGTGCACACTGACCTCCCAGTGCTGCACAACTCAACCAGCAACATGTGCCTTTCCTTGTTTTACCACAGTCGCCAGTTTTGGGCTGCTCTGTAGCGCTGGGAGGAGAAATGTGCATCCTCAGAGATGAGAAATTTGAGCACTGCTTCCATGCAGGGATCCCTCCAAGATGGAGGCCGAACAAGCAGGCTGGAAAACCCTCCCGTCACCAGGAAGCTGAGCTCCATGTGCAGTCAGCAGCTTATTACAGAGCAAAACCTCAACACTCAGCCAAATCTGAGTGAAAGCTGCTTCTGCCCCAGCACCAGCTCAGACTGCACACGCACAGAACGCATCCATAGGGTGGCTCGGACATTTTTCCTTGGCTAATTAAGCTTCTCCTCCATCCTGCTGTTTGCCGTATTAAGATTCAAGCCCTGGCCACCTAACCAGGAACCAAACTTGACGCCACACAGCTGGAGCCACAGTGGCCCTGGCAGATGGTGCCAGCTCATCTGCATGCTCCCCGTGCAGCCGGGCAGTCACAGGAGGCAGGGCAGCTCTGCCCGTTGCTCTAGTTACAATTAGTCACACCTTGGTCCCTGCAAGGTGCAAGTGACTGGAACTACAGGTGAGATGCACAGGCAGTGACCTGGGTACGTGTAGAGCTCTCATTGTTGAGCCCAGCACGCAGACATACAGCCAAAGTGAAGGCTTCCAGCTGGTTCACTTCACTTGGTTGACATGGTATCCATAGCTGGCCCAAATATGAATGAACCTCCCTGTAAGATTTAGTGGAGACCCTGTGGCTATCAACACAAACTCCCAAAGCCAGGCAAAGGATCCAGGTGATGGAGCACAGGGATACAACAGGTCCACCATCTGGTCCTGCTCTCCCCACCCTTTAAGAGCTCTGAGACTTTGGGAGAGATACATTTTGACCTTCCCCTTTCCACACTTCCCCTTGCTTTAGGTTCAGCTGCTTGAGCGCAGTCCTTCCAGACCAGAGAGGGACTCCTTCCAGGATCAGTCATCACCACCACCAAGTCTGCCAGAGGCACTGCTAGCAAAGCCAGTGCATCCTTTCCAACCTCTGTGGAGTTCCCTAGATTAGCCCTTTCCTCCCTTAGGGCACCCATTTCCTGCAAGCAAGAGCATTAACTGAAATTCTTCATTCTGGAGAGAGGGGAGATAGCAGGAATATGAAGAACCACTGCAGCTGATGCTGCGAGACACCACATCCTGCTATCCAAATTCCTCACCCTCGACTTCAAATCCTAAAGTCGTTAAAGACTTCTAAGAAGAGCACAAAGCTACTCAGCAGATTTTCAGCTAATGAATCAACACAAGCTGTCCAGGAAACCAGAAATCCAGCCCACTGGAATGCTGTAACCCCAGGGAGGGGGGGGAACAGGCAGTATGCTAGGAAGGAAATGAAACAGTGAAGCAGTAGGAAAGGAACATTTCAGCACTGATCCCTCTTACTACAGTTACTCTGCTGCATTACACATTCTAGGGAAAAAGCTTCAATTCATTTTGCCCATTGAAGGGTTCATGTTTTTCAAGCCCAAATTCTGTTCTGTAGTGCTGACATATGTACATTTTGAAAACAACTCGGCTTCTGCAAAAACGGTTAGAAAAAATCGGAGATTTAAACGTGAATCAACATTGCCACCTAGTGCCCAGAAAACCCCTTGCTCCACCACTGGGATAATCCAGCGGGACTACATTCCCTTCCCCATTGTGAAGGGTAGATGTTAACAAAACCTATCTGGAGACCTGGATCTAAAATGGAATAGCGCATATTTCATATACAATGAAATATTTCTCCTTGTACAGCTTTCTCACCCCCAAGTAAGTTCAATTTTCACACCAGACTGCAGAATTCAGTGCTGGCAACTTTAACTTCTACAGACAACAGAATTTAACCTTCTATTAACTTCTCAATACAGGCAAAAGGTGGTACCACATCAATGAAAGAACCCAAAGCTCTGGCAGCTACAAGCATAAGGTTAATGCCCTCAGGAGGAATTTCAATGATTAGCGGGAATCTCAGATCTCCTCATAAGAACTCTCTGTTGTGGCTACAGTGATGCAAGAGGTCTTGTAGCTTCATGCCAAGCACTGATCCTGCCCTGCCTTGCTGGTAACCAGATGTAATCAGGGTCCTGCATCTGTTCACGAGACTGGGAAACATTTCTGTGCTGTTTTTCCCCAGAAGTGATGGTGCAGAAGCAGCAAGTTTTCCCCTTTCCATTCCCCCACTTGGCCTGATGATTCTCCTGTTATGGCCATTAGCAACTGGGGAGAGCACAAAGGTCTGCCTTGAATGGCTGACATTTTAGCCAGCTCTTCCAACAAGTTTTTTTGTCACTTCCAACTGAATCTGTATTCAAGCTACCCCATAAAAGAAAAATGCAGATACCAATTCCCTCCAACATCGCATGTAAGGCTGTTCCAGCTCATTCTCCAGATCTCGTATCTGTTATTAGATACAAGATTAGAGTTTGGTTTTGACTTACAAACACCCGGTCCCATGTTCAACCAGAATATTTCTGTATATGCAAGACGGCAACCTCTGGTACCCTGAGGCTTTTTTAGCCAACATTTTTCAAGAAAAGACGTGACTCCTGCTCTCCTTTATCAACAGTGTCCTGAAATTCACTAGTCCAGGCACACAATTTTATAATCAGCAGAATCCAGCAAACACTGACTGCTGCCCTGCAGTCCCATACTGTGAGATACTGCTACTAGGAGAGGTGAATTGTACTCCCAGCTCTCCTGCCCAACACTCCAGAAGAGACCAAATGTGAAGTAATCCCCAATTACCTTTCTGCAGCGGGGATTGGGGCAGCTGAACCGCTTCACATCACTGTCCAGTAGAGCTGGGAAGTTACAGAAGGGACACCTGTAACCCAAAACAAGATGCCATTAATGCAGAGTGCCAAACATAGCTTTGCTGAAAGCTGATTTAGTCAAATAGCTGCATGGAAGTTTCTAAGGCTGCCAACCCAATGCCTGTTGCCAGGATGTGCTGACTACTGCCTTTTTGCTCATAGTTCTTCAATCACTTCCCTGTTTGCAATCAAAATATTATATGCTCAGCACTGCTTTTGACCATGTAATTTAGTGGATCAGCACAGAGCTGGCAAGCAAGTCTTGGGGGAGACAAGTCTATTGAATTTTAATCTGCTCCTAGTCAAAGGCAGAATAAAAACAGACCTGGGAAGGCAGAAGTCTGAATTTATAATCCAGCTCTTTAAAAGCTACCTGTCTCAGAGTCAGCACAAAAGTAGGGTTTCAGGGAACAATTTTCCACAGCAGTAAGTGCAGCATTCTCTGTGGGACACTCACCTGACGAGCTCATCTGCACAGGCAGCAGCCACCTCCTCCTCGGCCTTCCGCTCGTAGTATTTGCAGAGGATGTTCTCTGGCAGCACTTTCTCCAGCTCACTGGTGGGGAAGGAACACGTGCAACTGCCTTCCATGCAGCTGAGCTCTGACTGGGGTTGGAAAGAGAACTCAGGTTCAGTATGACATTAGCAAAAAGCAACTCAGGGTCCAGAACACTTCCAAGCAAATCAGTGCAGAGCCTCGCTCAGAGTAAGAGCTCAAGTCAGCAGATCTCAGAATGACTTGGGTTTTGGGACTTCAAAAATCATCCAGAACTAAACCCCTGCCATAGGCAGGGACAGCTTCCACTATCCCAGCGTGCTCCAAGCCCTGTCCAACTTGGCCTTGAACACTTCCAGGGATGGGGCATCCACAACTTCTCAGGGTAACCTGTGCCAGTGCCCCATAACAAATTTTTTTTCACCAATATCTCATCTAAATCTATCTGAGATGACTGCCAAAGAATGGGTTCGCTACGGAAAGAACAAGCCTAATTAAACAAATCAGGCCTCAAACACTGGGCAGGGAGATGCTGTTGCCAGCTAGGATCACAATTCATCCCAAGTCCACTGTGACCGCATATCAGCCCATTATTATTGTTCAGTCTCTGCTGAGAACCAGCACTCACACGTTACATTCTTTTCAACAGTCATATAAAATACAGCTGCCAGTTTATACATTTACATGAAATGGATCCCAGGGTACAACAGCATCCCACAGTTTGAGCATCATATCCTGAGGCAAAGAAGCAGGCACACTTCAGAGCAGGTTAATGACTTGTTTACAGCTCAGTTAAGTACCAGGATAATTGCTAGCTAAATCAGAGGCTAAGGAGGTTAGCAGTACCACAGAGGAACCAACCCCCCAATTAAGTCGGGATCACAGTGATATTATGAAGGACAAACACTCTCAGGTAGAAGGAGACAGGCCAAGTCAGAGATAAGTGTTCCCTGTGCAGATACCACTAGTTTATTTAGTAGAAAATAAAAGTCAAACAAGTTACTGTTTTACTATGTACATTGCAGAAAGTTTTCCTAATAATCAAATTGCTAAGCATNAAAAAAAAGAAGGTTAGTAACCCTGAAATCCTGTGCAAAGATCACATTGGGAAGGTGTTGGTTTCACTTGATGGCAAGACTGACTTGGATTTCAGGACACCATTCCATTCAAATATTTCCTGGGAAGTGCAGTTAACATCTGTTTTAAGCAACAGCACTACACAATGTCATCTCCCAACAGCAATTACCCATTCCCTCCTCATCCAGTTGTGAAATCCTTACCTTCCCAGAGCCAAAAACTGCCTCCTGAGCATATTTAATTAGGCACTCCTTGCAGAACAAGTGACCATCTGCACACTGAGTCAACTCTTCAAAGGCAAACTCCCCGTAGCAGCAGCGGCACTCGATCATCTGCCCGTCCTGCAGCCACCAGAGGAATCAGCATCAAAACATCAATAGCTATAGCAACACACACACACAACTGCAAGCCAGAAAAACTTGCCAGCATTAATCCTAAAAAACAGCTACAGATATACACCATTCCATTAGATAGCCTATTTGGTGGTCCAAATTCCCTAAGTGCAACCAGAAATTCAGTTTTTAGTCACTTTGTATCTACACGTCCTTCTTGACAGGTTCCAAAAAGCTACAGAACATGCAGTGATTAATAATTCTTAGCTCACAGGCAGAGCAAACCCTTCTTGGGTTTGAGAAGCTGTAGTCACAGGGAAGCAGCTTGAGTGTACACAGCATTCTCATGGGGAAAACCAAGATTCAGATCTGTTATCCTCTAAAGGAACATTTACCATCTGCCTGGGCAGACCCTGCCTTGCCTCTCAAAACTGCAGGGGTCAAGAAGTTTGCCACTGCTAAAAAGTAAGTATAGCCCACTTTTCCAAAGTTTTAAAAGGAAATGGGCATTGAAACCAAAACGTAATGCACAGCTGCTGCTGAACTGTTCTCTTCCTCTTCCGAGAAAATGAAAATCCCCTTTCATCTTCTCGGAAGAGGAAGAGCTGATTTTCAGGTTTTTAAATACTTCTTTCTGCAAACAAGGAAGGCCTTCCCACTGGCCAAGCTCCAACAACAATGGATCTGTTTTATACAGCAATAATGGCAAGAATGAGAGCAAACCTGATGCTATTCTATTGCAGTGTTTGTTCTGAGCACTGAAGATACAAGCTGAATTACTACAGATCATTACATGCATCAATACAGTCTTGCTGGCTTCAGCTCCTGTCTACCTTTCCTAAAAGCCAGCCAACACACATTACACAGGTTTGGCCAACTCAGCAAAAGCAGCACAGTGAAACACAGCTTCAGAAAAGCTCCATTCCAGAGCTAAAAGAATCTGTGAAGGAGGAAATGCAGAACAGTGTCTTTGCTAACTGAACTCAACTTACAACATTATAGATACTGACCTTCTGATACTGCTCCTCATTCATCTGCAGAGCCAGGAGGAAGTCTGCATGCTGCAAAAGACATGTGCATCTGTATTTACAGAATAGAGAAAGCAATTTTGCAAACTCTCCAAGCATTTACATTATCTCAGGACTCACAAACCACCATAAAAGGCTCGCTGTCTGCTTGTAACATCACTCAGCCCATCCCTCCAATCCATTAAGCTATTTATGATTCAGCTAAAACAGATGGGAGAAGCAAAGGCAGCAAGAACAAAGAACCAAATTATTGTGGAGGGCTGCTGGTTCAGGTTTCCATGGGCAGAGATGATCGCAGCCAACGGGCCCCTCCAGAGAACATGAGCTTTTTGCTTCAAAGGAGACCTTATCCATCTGCCTAAGAGACAAGGATCTTTAAGGAGCTACTTTAGAAAGGACTGTGGGTGCAGAGGTGTGAGTTCAGTCTTTCCTCAGCCTAGGAGAGGAAGACAACACAGCAGTGGGTGTTGCAGGTTCTGTTTCAAAACACCCAGCTCTCAGCACAGGACTAACTGTTCTGGAGCCACAGGACTGCCAGCCTGGGGAAGGAAGAGTGAGTGGACACACTGCCTTGGGCCTGGCCATTACTCACCACCAATACTGAGCTGCAATTACAAGCCCTAAAGCAGCAGAGAAAGCCTGCTAACAATTAGAGGAAAGAGTCAATTAGAGTTTTCACCACTGCATAGCAAAAAAACCCCTCCAGAATGGTGTTTGCACAAGCAGCAGCTGCATGTTTAAGTAAATATGAAATTCTGTGCTTGGTTTCTTTCCTTTAAAATTGAGTTACTTGAGAAGAGACATATGTGTTAACAGGTAGGGAAGGGGAAAACATAGTTATTCAATATTTGGTTCAGGATTTGAGTTTCTGTAAGAGACAGATTTTTCCTGTTTAGGGCCAAAACTTCAATATGATCAAAGCAGCTCCTATCACTCACCTCTGCCATCTCTTTCACTTTCTGCTCATAGAATTCCTGCTCCAGTAGCACCGGTGGGAGAAGGGAGAGCTTGTCATAGGACCTCCAGTGCCGTCTCTTATTCTCCAGGAAGAACATGCGCTTCTCAATTTTCACATCCCCTGAAGCAGAGTTAAAGGCTCAACAAAAAGGGATGGAGCAGCCAGAACAAAGCTTAAATCCTTCCTCCATACACCACCTGCTGCAGACTTTCAGCAGCTCACACAGCACTTTACCAAGCAGAGGCACTAATGAAGAGCATCTCCAAAACAGATACCAGTGACAGAAACGCAGCTCTTTTGGGACCACATCCCCTTTCAAGAGCTGCTTTCTGCTGCTAGCCAGTTCTGCTTACAGTAACGATGCAGAGAGCACAATACACACAGCTTGGCATTTACCTTGCTCAAATTTGAAGTCTATATATGAATACTGATTCATTTCTTTCCTCCTTTTTCGTTTCCCGCTGGTTTCGGGAGACAGCTCCTGCCACTTTTTGATAGCATCTGAAAAGGCCTAGAAAACAACATACAGGGTTAAATCCTGTGCCTGGAAGAAAGCAGAAGCATTTAATTCAAGCTGAAGCATGGTACAAACATGGGCAAAGGACTGATCCAAAACTGGAAAGCCAAACACGCCAAAGAGAGGCAAATATACATCTTTCTCTGCTCACCTTGTTGCTTTATGTAGTCAAAGTAATTATTCCATAAAAACAAAATAGGTGAATGATAACTTCATAACTGCTCAACTGTCAATATCAAAGTGGGCACCGGCTATATTAAACAGAGCTGTTTTGGCTTCTTTTTTTGTTGCTGGGTTTGGCTTTTTGTTTAAAAAGGTGAGGTTCAAATACTCGGTGCTCAATCAAGCAAACAGACAAGAGGCTTTTAGTTAAGTCCTGGAACAGTAGGGAAAGAAGCTCAAGCAAGGGCATATCAGAGGAGCAGATCTAAGTCAAAAACTTGAATCCACACTGACGTTGTTTGCTGATACTTCAAACAAGTGTCTTTGCATGACAGTGAAACTCTTCTATATGAATACAGGACTCATGCCACAAGTCATAATAAGACAATATAGGACAGTCATACTCAGGCTGCTTCTTAATTCTGTGCAGTCAGTTAACCAGCAGCAGCAGTTAAATGCTTTAAGATTTAACTAAATGTCAGGGTTTTATTGGCAATTACACTGCACTTCAGTGGCGACATACAGGAACACTTCGCAGTTTAATGCATCACCCACCATGAGCCAGCTCGTGTTTCCCCAGCTCTCCTATTAGGGAAAGTAAAAACTTCCTGCAGCATTCTGTCTGGCCAATAAATTTTGAAAATCTCTACTAAATGGATTAAAACTTCTTAAAAGGAAAGGAAGATTATTATAAAACCCATAACCACACAGCAGCAGATGGTACAGTAAGGCCAAAGCCATCACAGTGCTCTCTGCAGACACAGAAGGTAAGCCCAGGAAAGAAAACAGATTTGAACTGAAGCACCTTTCGTGTGATTGCATAGTGTCCCTTGAGCTCATGCAGTGCCCACTTGATGTCCTGGCTGCTCAGCATTTTGAAATCTGCCATGAGAAGATCAGCTGCCTGAATAAAGCACCTCTGGTCAAGGGGGGCAAGTTTGGAAAAGTCAAAGTAGTCCACTTTAGGCACCTAAGGAGAAAATGAAAAATATTAAAAGGCTGCTATAAATACACACAGGAATGCCACAAACGGCTCAGCGATCTGGACATTCTACAGGACCACCCAAAATTCAGGGTATATGGCACCCAACTCTGAGCACCTTAGTACAGCGTGGGTGCAAAGGCTACTGGCCCAGGCACCTCTGCAGATGAACTGCACAAGGTAAAATGTAGTTTAAAACCACGGTGTGTGGCTGCTTGAGACAGCAAGGAGAAGAAATTTTTAGGTTACTATGAAAAGTGAACAACTTTATTAGCTTAAGGTAGAGAGATGCTTCCAAGAGTAGAAAGAGCTATTCAACATCTCTCTCAGGCCACAAAGAGCTATTTCAACATCCTCAAAGCAGCTCAGAGAGAATCTTTTGTTAAATGAATGTTTTAAAACAGAAATAAAATCAAGCATCTATAGGGAGATTTGCAGTTAGGAGGCTGCAAGGCAATGCCTAAAGGCCTCACAAGAGAGACCCGAGGGCCAAGGCTACTTCATGTGACAGAATGATTGTGGAATTCTTGTCTCAGTTATCAAAATGAACACTTGAGATGGGGCAGTGACAGGCAGACAGGGCAGAGGGGCTCGCTGGAGGCAAAGGAGCAGACACTGTGCAGCTCTGGCACAGCCAAACAGGAAAGGCTTGGAAGTCATCTTGCAAGCAGCTAATTATTGCTATTTAACTCCGCCTT
Organism: Tichodroma muraria; assembly: GCA_013390105.1. Classification (NCBI taxonomy): domain Eukaryota; kingdom Metazoa; phylum Chordata; class Aves; order Passeriformes; family Sittidae; genus Tichodroma; species Tichodroma muraria. The sequence continues at coordinate 38,059 of WAAG01063864.1, read as the reverse complement.
ACACATACCCAGAGGCCTCCTGTGAAAGCCAGGCTCAGTCAAGCACTCTGCAAACACACACTAATCAAAGCAGACATCCCAAGGTCCACTCAGGCTGAACAGACTGCCCAGAGGCAGCAGGAGATGTGGATACTCTCACTTGCCTTTGTCTCATCTTGGCTGGCAAGCAGGCTGCTGCTGGGGTTTAAAACCACTCTGCCTTCCTTCTTTGGGTAATCTGGATTTTCCAGAAGAAAGTTACAAAGTCTGAAAAGATAAATATAGTTACTTCAGGGTTGGGGAGCTCAGGCTCGTTTCTCATTTGTCCAATTTTTAGTATTGTATAATTATGAGGTCACAGTCAAAACCTGCCCTGTAAGGACCAAGGGTGGTCCTGCACTAGACTAAACTGCAAATAAATGACTTAGAATTAAGTGAAAAATCAGCTGTGTGGCTGCAGAAGGAAAAGCAAATAGGTTTGTCTTTCAACACTTAAGTTCACATACATGAAGCCTGTATGGATGAACTACCAATCATCTATGGAAAAAAAAGCAGAAAAATCCCTACAAAACCCATGAAAGGGTTATCTCTTCCTCAACAAACTACTACAGATTCAAACTTGAATCAAAGCCTCCATTCTCAGTCTACCTTCACATTAAAGCAGCCAGAGCAACCTGGTTTAGTGGAAGGTGTCCCTGTCCACGGCAGAGGGGCTGGAACTAGGTGATCTTTAATAGCCTTTCCAACCCAAATTATTCTGTGATTCCATGATTAAAGCAGAGACAAAATCATGTTTAAGACTGTGTGTCTCCATGGAACACAAACTCCGAATGCAGGTTTCATTGTAACAAAGCTTGCAATCACACCAGCATTACCCAAATTCTACTAGAAACTGGTCTGGTGAGAACAGCACTAACAAAATAACCACTAAAATTGCTGAAAAATTGCCTAACAAATAGCCTGTAAATGCAGCATATCTGAGGTCCTACCACAAACAGTCCTAACTGTCACGTAAGTGTAGTTTAACTGAGTATTTTAGCTTAGAAAAGAGTCAGCAAGGGGTTTTCAAATGCCCCATCGGTGGAGAGCCACAAACACTCCAGAAACCCTTCTGGAAAGGGCAGCCTGAATCAGGCTCCCACAGCTTTGTCTCAACCCTCACCAAGCAGCTGCGCTGGCCGGAGCAAGTAACACAAGCTGTTCCTCAGTTTCCCCAGCTGCAGAATAAGATCCTTCTGAAAAGAGCCAGGACAAGCAATTAACATTTGTAAAACCATTGGAATGAGAAGGTGCTAGGCTGAAGCACAGACATAATTGCAGCTAATTTACATTCCTGATGTCAGAAATCAGTGCCTAATTAAGAAATCTGAACTGGCTTGAAGCATTAACCCACTATCAAGGCACGATTACTTTAGCTCTGCTTTCACATTCAAAGCAGGGGCATTTCTTTTTGTTTAATCAGGTATTGACATATTGAGCCAGAAGCTTTTGACTGAGTGTGAATGCTCCTGCACACAAAAGCTGAATAGATGATACCCTGCTAAGAGGGGCTCCCATATCTTATCTTTCACATCAGCTGAAGGTTTTAAGGCGATCATTTCAGGGAAAACAACAAATATCTTGGCACTGAGCATTTAATAGCTTCCAGCTCCCACCTCCTGCCATCCCTCTGGTAAAAGATAACTGTTTTAATCCAACAAAACAGAAACTTCAAGGAGCTCAGATCGCGGTTTTAACGAAAGGGCTTCAGCTGGGGCACGGCCAGGGTACATTTGAACTATTCTGCATGTTGCCATTTCACCGCTGAGGATTTTGGGGGATGTTGACCTTCAGTGTGTGACAATTAGTTAAGTGGGTCCTGGCGCACAGCACACCCACACTCACGGCACTGTTCATTAATATCTGCACCACAGGACACAGAGCTGGTTAAAAGCTTCACCCCTGCCCAAAACCACTCACCCTTAGTTATTATATTTCAAGCCTGATTCAGCTTGACACACTATGGAGATCAAAAAGACCCTGCCAGCGAGGCTGACCAGTGCTTTGACCCATTTGTTCTCACACAAAAGCTGCACTGACAACTCAAAAGATGGTTTGGTTAAAGGAATAAAAATATGGAGAAGAAATCTTTATCATCCAGTAAGTGGGTAACGCACCGCTGAGCAGACACTGTAGCTGGCCTACAGGGAAGCCTGGAAGCACCTTTTCATCTCCCAGGGTCTGTGGCACACAATGGGAGAGAAGAGATTTCGGGAGCAAAAAGGGAAGGAACACATTAAGACCGACATAAGCCAACAGTGGGATTTAATTCCATCAGGCTTTGCTAAATCCCCCCAGGACACAAACCCGAGTTTTTTCACACAATCTGGGAGGGTCCTGCAGCCAGATGCACAACTTCAACAGCCCAACTGCCCCCGGAATGGCTCTGCTTGTCTTCTACATTCCCACCACAACCATCCACCCTGAGGTGCACCCAGTCCATGGCGTGGGCACCCCAAAGCTGCCCCACCACTGCAGGGAAAACACTTTTGAAAGATCAGAAAGACGTTCTAGTCTGTTGACTTTCTAACCAAGAAGCCCTGCTTGGGAAACACAACTTCACAGCACAGGCAATGCAGCAGAATAGGACATCTATGCCCAGTGGATGGGATCATCCTCAGTTCCTCACCAGTTAACTTCCTTATGGCCCAATGACTAATTCTAAGCCTCACACACCTAAATGCTGCTTAATTAGTGCCCTAGTTAGCTGGAAAGGGCATTGGATTTATACAAATGAATACTCTGGCAACCAACACCTATTCCTCATTCTTGGATCACACAGTAATCAGTTTGGACATGCTGGAGATAACAGAGACAGTTGCAGAGAGAGAAAGAGAGGCCACCAAGCATCAGACACCAGTCAGAAGTGATTTACTTCAAACATCTCCCCTCGGTGCTGCTGCTGCCAGCACACGCAATCCTTCGCTCCCCAGCTCTACCCAGCAGGGCAGGGGGATGATGCAACTCAGCAGTAAGGTTACTAATTCTTTTTCAAAAACTTTTGACTCTAACATGACTCCCAGCAGTCTCCAGCACGATGAACATTAAGGTATTCCTGAGCTGCTAATGCAATTTGGAAATCAAGTCTCACATTGGTTTTCCTCTCCTTTTATTTAGTTTTCTTGCTCATGTTTCTGCTCAGTTTGACCAAAGTCAGTCCCTCGTCGGATCTCTAGAACCAATCCTACCAGCCCTTAAATGTGTTTGCTCTATTCTGTCCCCAAAAAGTGATGTGAGAGAATGCAAACAGCACCACTGCTACTTGAACAAGTAAATGGGACAGAAGCCAACGTCATGACACTAAATAATGGATTCCAAGCCAGTGTCAGCTTTACCTGGAAAAGTCCAAAAAGCAGTGAAATAAAGGAGGGAATGATTTCCTCCAACTCAAAACTCACCAACCCACCTCCACACTATGTTTTATAGCAGTCACCTTAACACCTTAATCCTGACACTCACTCTTTTTTAAGAGCCCTAGTAATAGGGCTTAAATTATTCTAAAAGTAGAGAAGCTACAGCACAACAGAACTAGAACAGACTTAAAAACAGCTCTAGTAGAAGTAGAGTTTTTTTTTTTTTTCAAAAAAAAAAAAAAGAATCTGTGCTCTTTGGCACTATCAAGGCAGTGCTGAAGCCCCAGCCTGGATGTGATCTAAAGCAGCATCCCTGGCAGGTGGGGACATGGGAAAACACTGCAGTTTTATGACACACTGTGGTTCTTGGCTCTACTTACACATTTAAGTCATAGCAGTTCTTGATAATGATTAATTCTTCAATATATTCCTTCTTCACATCTGGGAATCTTGCTTCCTACAGTAGGAAAAGCTGAAGGTTATTAGAGAAGCTGTGTAACAGACATAGCAACCAGGATAGGGACTTACAGGTAATTAACCAACACAATCCTGAGACTCAGGGCAAAATGCCATTTATAGCCATCCAGCCTTGCTCTACAGGATGACTGCCACCAGCTCTTTCCCAAAGGAAGAGTGAGGGTAGGGATGTGAAAAGCCAAGAGCACGTGGCCTAACGAGAGATTCAGGCTCCATAGGAAAGAACTACAACACAAGGAAAGGGAATATTTACCTTGAGCATGACCATCAAGGAGTTTCAGCTTATTATTTGCTTTTCCAAAGCAAAAGGAAATAAACCAACAACATGTACACCAACCCAATGAACCCAGACACACCAGCAATGAGATCAGAACAGACAAACTTTTAGTGGCATTTCTGTGAAGGCTCTCCCAGTGTTTGCTACTCTCTCTGGGGTTTCTGCACAGGTATTGCAACCATGTGGTATTTTGCTTTGCAAGACTGGACTGTCCCAGGTCATTTAGCTCTATATCCAACCCTTCACGTTAAATCAAAGTTTTCTGAGACAGTTCCTCACATACTCCTCACCTGGTGCATGGCTGAGTCTCAGTCAAAGCAAAGAGGATTCACAGCTGTGTGCTCCGACCGTGTGAGACTCTACACACCTTGAAAAACCTGACTGAAAACATCACACGCGCACAGGCGGCAGAGGAGCCCTGGCAATACTTACTGTCTCCCTGATGAGCAGCGCAGCGAGGTCCTGCTCCTGCCCAGCAGCCCCCTGCTGTGGCACGTCCCCGGAGCCAAGTTCCTGCGAGCCCTGCGCGGGGAAGGCGGGCCCTGGCTGCTCGTTGTCTCTCCCTGCCTGCTGAGCCGACTCCTCGGGGGGATGCGCCGGCTGCGGGGAGGCAGGGCCCGGGATCCCGTCCTGCTGCGGCTCCGGCCGCGGGAAGGCCGGCCCAGGAGCCCTCTCTCCATACGCCCTCAAAGATCCCGGGTCTGCCTCTGGCTGCCCTTGCTGAGGAGCACAACCATTCCCTACAGCCCGTGGCTCATCTTCCGGCGGTGGGAAGTGCCGGGGTTCCAGCTGGCTGTTCTCCTGGGTTTCCTCCTGCTCTCTGGCAGTTTTAGCAGCTATTCCTTCAAGTTTCTGCTCCGGCTCCAACTTCTCTCCTTGCCACTCCCGAGCTTCCATCCTTTCCTCCTGTTGAGATGGGAGGTCTGCATTCTCCAGGCTGATGGTTGCTGTGTTAGCAGCAGGCTGCGGACTCATCTTGATCCGTGGAAGCAAACTTGGGCCAGGCTCCTGGTTACCTCTAAGTTCAGAGCTGGGGCCATTCAGCTCAGATGGCCCAGGCTGCTGCAGGGCAATGTCCACACTCTCATCCCTGCTTGGTCCAGCACTGCTCTCCACCATGAGGTTATTTCCATCTCCCTCATAGGGCAGAGCTGAACCCTGCAGGTCTGTGCTCAAAGGCTCCACAGCACTTTTAGATCCTCCTTCTCCCACAGTGTCTGCACCCTGCCATGGAGCAGCAGGTCTGATGACATTGGGACGCAGAGGTTGCTGATGCTTTGGGGTCTGAAAAGGACACCAACAAGAGAAAGCAGGAATTCTTATCTGCATGTCAGAATCCTTGCTCCAGATACTCCAGCACCTATGAAAACTTCTGATGGGAAACTGATAAATAGCCTGTTCAGCAAGATGCTTAATAAAGCACAGAACTGCAACCCACATATCTGTGTCATCAGCCTGTCCCCAGGTGCTACGAGAACCTTTGGCAGAACTGGGGATGCACAGGACTTTCAAAATGGAATAATATCCTAAGCTCATCTCAGTATCAACTCCAAGGAAAATAATCTGGGAAGGAAGAACTAACTAACTGATGAATATTTGTACTCTTCTAACTGAGAATATTTGTATTCTCACCAGTTTATTTAAACAGGCAGGAACCAAAGCTCCAAACATTAATCTCTGGCCTTGTTCTTGCCTCTGGCAGACAGACTGCTGTATGCCAACAGAGCCTGAGTTTTCTCTACTGCTGTTTTCAACTAAGAAGCAGAAAGGTCAGCTTTGCAACCCATTTTCTCAGTGCTTCTGGTTAATTTAACAGGAAAGTGGAATATATTCTTAATACAAGATAGATATGAAATGCTGCAAAAATATCAGCGCCTGCAACAGCCCAACATGAATGCAAATAGCATAGAGGAATATAAAGCATAGAGTACATATATAAATCAAACAAGGCATGGTTTGAAAACACCTTCAATGGAAGATCAAGTCCTCTTGCAAAGCACTCCACCTTGCTGGATGCAGACAGACAACTTTATGGGAGCTACAACCTTCATCAAATAGAACTTAAACTACACAGTGCAGTTCCACAGTCTGGTTCTCCCCTCCTATGCCCAAAATATGATTAAATTAAGCCAGCAAAATGCCATCATTCTACTGTTATTTCAGACATCCTAAGTAGATTGCTATAACCAAGGCAAGACTCAGAGGAATGCATCAAGTATATGCACAAGACTTGGCTACAAGGGCCATGAATACAGCACAGCAGCTACAACAATGAAAAATTACCTCTGCTAAGATGACTATATCATCATCATCATCATCATCATCTTCCTCAGTCTGCTGCTTTTCTGGCATTTCCAGCAACAAAGGCAAATCTTCATCCGAGGAATCCGATATCGTGATAAGACTTTCATCTCTGTGGTTTATCCAGTCTGCAGAAGAGTAAGTAAAGTTAAAGTTAGCTGTTGGCTCAAGGTAAATAACTGGAATTACAGGGCACACGTAGCACTGAAACATCTGAGAAAGCAATTTTCCCATTTGCACTGCAGGAAGAAGCATTCAGAGGTCACCAGTTCCTCTGCAAGGCATTGTTACAGCCACTCCTGCGTCCCTCAGCCTCCAGCAAAACACCTGCACAGCTTCAGCTCATCACAACAGCACTGCAGGGACAGCCACTGACACTCACAGAGAACCTTCTACCCCAAACTCCAGCACAAGTCAAGCTGCTGCAGAAGTTATTACAAACAAGGCATGTGGGGAATAGTTTTGCAGAGAAATCCTGAACTTTCATTATCTCAGGGACACTGCATCTTCTTTGTTAAAGTGCAGTGCATTCTAGCAGAGAGATAAGGGTCTTTGTGCAATTCAGCCTCTTCTGAAAGAGTGAGACTTTGCAGGAGTACCTTATGCAGGGCCAAGATCTGTGGCTGTGGGTGCAGAAGATATCCTGCTATTAGATGACAACCTTGTGCCTCAAGGTTGGTCAAGAATGGAATATAGATGCTACTCAACACAGCTGCTGAAACACAGGAGAGATATTCAAGGCAGAAATAGATGATTTCTGTACTGCACAGAGAACATACAAATATGCTTTCCCTAAAATCTGACATGCTTTGGCTTATTTCTTAGCATGAGTGTTCATTTATCACCTTCCAGGTATACAGAGAAAGCCCCATTTTAAATTCCACTCTTAAGGGAATGGGTGCCAGTGCACACAGTCCTATGAGGGCACAAATTTAGGGTGAGCCTGCCTCCTGCTGGGTTCTCAGAAGGATGGATCCTCCTTGGATCTGCTGAAACACCTCTACACAGTGTTCCCAAGAAGTCAGCAATCTCCCTTGAGGCAGTACAACATGAGAAAGACAGGAGCCAAATATTCTGCATGCCTGCATAACATGAAAGAGTTTCTGTAGGTGGCTAAGTCAGTGTAACAGAGTAGTGTGTGATATGACAGAACAGACCTCCAGCAGTTCCCTGGAAGTTCAGTGTCTGTGAATCCTGCTGCTCAGGACAAGTTTCACAAGAATGTTTTGGAAACAGGCACAAATCAGTACTCACCTTTCCCTCTGTGATTGCTGAAGCTGTTCAAGTTAATCACTTCTTCATTTCCACCTCTCTCTGCCATTTTAAACAGCTGCACTGCAGAGTGTCAATGCTCCAGCATGGCAGCCAGGCTCACATGAGGAACTGGAAGATAAAATAAAACCACGAGGGAGTCAGGCAAACTCAGATTCACCTTAAGAGGGTTTTTCCAAGATCTAGCTGCTAGGGGTTCTCCTGGCTCTCCCAGCAGTCTCTCCACACGAGTGTTTTTCTGTATCCCCCTCTCTCAGGACCTGAAAGGAGATATGGTTGTTATCTTGTGTTCTAACAGTTAAGAACCGTCAGTAAGACTGAAGAGTGCAATTAAGCCAGAGAAGTCTCTCTGGAGGAGCTATGCAATCACAGAAAAGGAGGAGAAAAGCAGTTCTATCCAAGCAGGACTCAAACCCTCCCAGCATGTCTGTCTTCTCTTGTTTCCAACCAAAATCCCATGCACCAACCCACACAGTGGTGTTTCTGCCACCATCAATTGGTGAGAGGGGCAAAATCCCCTTGCCTGAGCTGCCTCAGGGCATCTCCACATCCACCTGCATCTCACATCCCCCAGATGATGCCACCACAACCACCCCTGCCACACTTAATGCCAGGGAAGTCACACACAGCCCTGAGGGGAACAGCCAACAGGGATACCACCATCCCAGCCTGAACTCCCTGAGTGCTGCCAAGCTGAGGCACAACTTCAGAGCCACCAGAGATGCTCCAAGCTCACTTCCACAACCCCCACGCCGTCGGCGTGCCAGAAGGAAGCTGCACCCGGGGCAGAGCAGTGCCAGTGTGTGGTTTGTGCCTGCACTGTGAACCAGCACAGGAACATTCCAGAGAACACTTCCTTAACACCATCTGCTATTTTAAAGAAGAGATTTCCCTGATTTACAGCGAGGGTTTGGTACAAATTCAAGGAAACACCATCTGCTCTCACACCAAAAGGAGAGCATGACAGGAATCGGGTTCCTTCACAGGACTGGGCTTTTTGGAACTAAACTTTGCTACTCCCACCTGTTCTCAGAGAGGCACAATGAATTTGCCAGAGGCTCCCAAACAGGATTAGGGGGCCAGAGGAATCACTGCAAACTAAACAGGAGGTTTCCATTTTGTGCTCTGTCAGCTTATAGCTCTCCATTCCCACTACCACAGAGAGGCTGAACACATACAGGAACTCCAAGCAGAATGTGATCACTGGAAGGAGAANTTTTTTTTTTTTTTTGCAAAGTATTCGTCTCCTTATTGCAGCACAGAGGAATCTGTACTATTAAATATTTACTGATGCATAAGCTGGAAGAAAATGGTGGGTCTGCTATAAAATCCTGTTTGCTAATACACAAGAGCAGGACAAATTCCCCCTCAGTAATTCTACTTAACTTCCTCTGCAGGGAACAGGATTTGCAGCTAGGACAGTAAAATGAAGAAATTAATTCAGATGCACAAGATACAATAATAAAAATTAAAACGTGTAATTTAGCACTTAAAAAAGCCCAGCAGCATGGGCTTAGTGCCTGAGGGAACCTGCTTCAGAGGGAACCTACAGCATAAAGATTTCAAGGCTTGCCTACAAACAGCCACATTCACCTGATCCCTAATCTGGTGACAGTCCAATTTTGAGTGGGAAATTGGATAAGGAAACAGCAAGAGGCCTCTTCTAACCAGCATTACCACAAATATGCAACTACTCCTATATTTGAGCCCTGATACCACAGTAGCACATCCTAAGTCCAGTAAGCAGCTCTGAGATTATCATGGGCATACTGGTGCTTTGAAAATATCTGAAAAGCAAGATTTTGGGGGTGTTTCCTCTAGATTCTTCATCTTCTGCCTTATAAGGAGAAATAAATCTTTATTTGCCAGAATGTCATGGAAGTGCTGCTCCACCATGACAGGCAGGTGCTGGAGCTGCAGCTCGGGAGCTGGGTCACTCTAAGTGCAAACTTGTGCAAACTCTGGCCTTTCTAAAAGGTCACATCCCCGTTATTACAGTTGTATTTTCCCTGGCACTTGTGAATAGCAATCACCTAGCCCTGCATAGCATTTTTCCATCCTTAGCTGTCTGACTCCTTTGGCAAATAAAATCAATTCACTTCTTGCCATTTAAAAGGTGAAGAAAGGGGAGCAGGGATAGGCCCGCCATGGCCAAGGTCACCAAGCAAACACATTAAAGGACTGCTCTGATACTGGCTGGGGAGGAACAAGGACATTTGTGAGAGCCACAGATCAGCCCTTGCAGCATCAAGTGGTGCAGACGGGCTGGACAGGTGTCTGCTCAGATCTGCTCCAAGCAAAGCTGACTGGTTGGATATTTCTCCCCTCCAGGGACTCGTGGTGCGTTAGCAGGGCTGGCTACTTCACGGTGGGGTGACACTGCAAATGCTCAGCACAGACCAGAAAAAAGAAAATAAAAAAATTATCCCAAATAGCTCAAATGGTGCTTTGTCCAATGCTGGCTAAACCCCAGCTGTTCAGATCCAAGAATGATGGATAAGCCACAAGATTAAGGTGATATTTTCTACGGGCCACTCTGGTTCCTGTAGAGAGGAATTTGTACACTCCAACCTTCAGCAGCAAGAAAGAAGTACAGGGAATAATCTGAAATTAAATTTGGGATAAAAAAAATTATCTGCACTTCCATACAAGAAAGCGTGCACACATCACCAAAAGAGTCAGTGGTTTAAAAGCAGGAATATAATAAATAACATTAACTGTAATACACAGTCAAGGCAACAACAAAAAAAGCCAAGGCTGGAAAGAACTGGCAACTGCTCCTACTTCAAAACAGACTGAATAAAACCCCAAGCAGCTTAATAAAGCCCTGCTTTGAGGGTAAAAGCCAAGCTTCCCCCAAGAGCTAGCAATTCATTTTGTCAATACTCAATACAGAGCTGAAGTTTAAACAAATATCCGTAAGCATGGGCCAGTTCCATCTAGTGGCGTGAATAAGAAGTTTATTCATGTTTATAGCACCAGGCCGCCAAGAATGTGAAGCAACAAGATCAAAGCCACCCTGGGGTCTTGCCCTACATAAACAATAATAAAAAAGCAAGGAAGACAGATGGAAAGAAGCTATTCCACACTACCCCAGTGATTTCAGTGCCTATTTATAGGCAAAGAATAAGGCTACCTATAAGCAGGCTCTAACATGCCCATCAGCTTTTCTGCAATACAGTCAAGGACAGGAAACCAGAGCTGTTTTAACAGCAAAGTAGTCAAACACTTTCCAAGCTTTTTAGTTTTTCTTCTTTTCTTAAAAGGCTCCCACCTGCACAACAGCACATCAAGCTGGATTTGGGACTTGAATCCCTACAGCAGTATCCAGGTGACACAAAATTCTCATCATGACTTCTAAGCCATCCACTGACTGTGCAGTGAGGACCCACTAGGCTGGAGACGTGGTCCCACCCAATTTCACCTCTGTATTACTCCATGGACTCATAGCTCAGTCACAGAATACCCTGAGTTGGAAGGGACCCCCAAGGACCAGAGTCCAACTCCTGGCCCTGCACAGGACATCCCAACAATCCCACCTTGTGCCTGAGCGTCATCGAAACGTTCCTGGACCTCTGGCAGCCTTGGGGCAGTGCCCATTCCCTGGGGAGTCTGGGCAGTGCCCAGCACCCTCTGACACAGCACACCCAAGTTGTTTCACTGTGCAGACAATAAAATCCTCCCCATTATGGTATTTCCTACAGCGAATTGAGAGCAGAAGAACGCATTAACAGAACAGCTACCGGGAAAACCAGAGCCCACCAGGGACTTGGGTTTAACAGTTCTCTGAACTGACAAGACCTCAGACTGACAGCTGAGGTCACAGGGACTTCCCGGACAAGCTCCTCAAACATGCAAAAATATCATCCACAAAACCACTGCTTCCAACCACTACTATGAAGTAAGGGATCAGCTGCTACGAGGTGAAGCAGGTCTCAGGGGCACACAGAATGCTTACACAAGGATTTCCAAAACTCATTCAAAATCCTTTTAAACACCACATGACATATTTTTAGCTTAACCTAAAAATAGCCACCATCGGTGCTGTGCATATATTTAATCTTCTGATATATGAAGGCATTTCTGGACTGGAGTAACTGGAGCAGAACTCAAATCTGCTCCCTCCACCCCACATTTCTGCATCTTCAGATGGTGCTAGAATTTAAACTGACAGTCAAGGGGAGATCCCTCCCTTCTCAACACAGTGTAATGTATTTTTTCCCCCCATTTACAGCATTTGAAATCTCGAACTCCCACATACCCAAGATGGGACTAGACTCAAAGTGCTCTTGTCTGGCTCCAGCTCAAGGCGACAGAACTAGACAGAGAGCAGGGGAGGTAGGAAATGAGATCCCAAATGAACAGGGGGAGGGGGAAAAAAAAAAAAAAAAGAGCAACTTGAAAGAGATGTCAGCAACATCAAATCACTGTGTTTTAGCCTCTCCCCCACACAGAACACCACTGTTGCTCACCTACACTGACAGAAGAGCATCAACTCCCACTTTGTGCCTGCAGGCAGCAAACGTGCCTGCTGGTAGCCTGCGAGCAAGGTGAATTTCTGGCTCATTTCAAGCTGCTAAAACAAGCTACTTAAATAATTCAGGGCTTGTGACAACCACCAAAATGAAAAGCTAAAAATTCAGTCCTTAAAAAAAAAAATAAAATAAAAAAAGCACAACAGAAGGGAAATATACCAGCCTGACATGCTGTCAGGCATTTTACTGAAACATTTCAAAGGGTTCATGATTTCCTGGGGGCTGCTCCTTGTAACAGGCACTGAGCAAAAGCAGGGAGAGTTTAACAGTGGTTGATCGTGTTAGGCAGCATCATCCCAACTGAAAATTAGAAATCCCCTGATCATAAGCCCAACAAGAACTAATGGGCACAAACAAATCCTATTTGCTATGCACAAGGCAGCTACTGCCACTGCCTCACACCCTGCAAAGGGACAGAGCCAGAGGTCAACACATGGGGCTACAGCAGGGCTCCTGCCAGCAGGTTTGCTCAGTTCCAAGCCTGGGAAAAGTGAAAAAAGCATTGATTCCAGCCCAAAAGCCTTAGCCTGGCCTCTGAAGGCAGGAGCGGGTGGGCAGTGGCTCGCAGGAAAGACCACCTGGTTTCCAGCAGCACAGCCTGCTACAGGTACTGGCCAAAAGCTCCTCTCAGGAGCGCAGACCAGGGGTAGGCTTAGGACAAGAGCATCCACGCAGCTCTGCCACCCATTTTTGGACCCGTAGCACGTGCTGAAGAGAAACAACAAACCTGAAGATCATTTAGTAACAGAACTGGCTGGTGAGTTATACAGTATTCCCAAAGTGTTTCCCACGTTAGCAGCTGGCTTGGTTTACCACATGATTTTAAACACATACACTCTGAGAAGGGGAAGACAGGATTCCTGAGATGTGAGAGAAATCAAGGAACAGAAACTGAAATGAACAATAAAAAGAGCCAGGTAACATTTCTAGGGCAGAAAGCCACAGAACTGGTTTCACCACACCAAAACATAAGACAATAAAATACAAAAAGTGTTTTGTGGCAAGTGTTCACCTCCCCTGAGACAAGACACCCAACACACAGCTCAGAAAGCACCCCAGCAGAGCAGCCACTATTTCCAAAACCACAGCAGCCTGCAAATGGCTCCAGCAGCTCCAGGGCAGGTCATGAATGAAGATGTAAAAGAGGAATGAATCTGGCAGCAATCACAGATTCCAGTTACTTGCCAAAAGTTCCCTGTTCCTCACCCAAGGAGAAAAGCACTGAAGGGAGATGCCCTTTCCTCCCAGACTCACTACTGGAAGCTGCAGAGTCAGGAGTGTGACCAAGAGCACATCAGGAGATGCTCCAAACAGAGAGGCTACAGATTAACACAGTACAGGCTACATCCCCCTGTCACTGCTCCAGGCTAATGAAAATTGCTTACTCGGGCAGCCAAGAGAGCAGATATTGAGGGATTACTTGGTTTTACATGCCCAACTAGATTTTTCCCCATTTTCTAAGCCTGCTCAGGACTTACAGGAAACATCTTGGCTGTCTGTACATCACAAGACTTCTCACCAACCTTACTTGCAGTTCATTTCATCAAGGCCACAGTATCATAATTATTAATCATAATTTTTTGAAGTACCCAATCACCATTTTTAGTACCCAATCACCATTTTTATCTGAAACACAAAGTACAAGAGGAAAGAAATGTGCCCAGTTTTACCTAATTCACTAACAGCTGGCCACATACATTGGCACCAGTTTTCCTTCCCAAACCCGCAAAATATTTGCATTTCTATAGCAAAATATCTGCTCTGTGAGCTACTACTTAAAAATGTAAGGCTGTTTTGAAACAGCTGCATTCATTTTCCAAAACTAGGCAACTCAAATGGAAGTTTCCCATTCCTTTGAGCTATTCCCTGGTGACTGGCATCAAGGTCAACTTCTGGACACTTCAGTGCCTTCCCACGACCCCCATCAGTCCTTCTGCAAATAACAGAGCTCCAAATCATCCCATCAACCCTGACCAGCACGAGACTCCTTGTTTTCATGCATGCAAAAAACACTCTCTGCACAAGGAGGTGGAAATCTTTGGATCTGTCATTCCCCCTCCCCCCTATCCAACTGAGTCCTGAAAAAAAAGGTTAAATCTACAAATTCTAGTTGGAGAGTTAATGCCATTACCTCGAGCAGCTCATTTTAAGAGTGAAGTGAAAAATCAAGGTGTTGAGGAAGGAAGAGGCATCCCTGGAGTTAGTTCCTGTGAAGGGCAGTACTCTGCCTGCCTCAGACTTCTGGCATGTGCAAGATCATCCAGTGTAATCCCCTAAATCCAAAACCCCCCTCCCACATCACAAACACAGGTGCCAGCTTGGCATTTCAAGTTGATGCGACAATTCAGACACCAGCAGCTCAGCACTTGGCTACAGACCTACACACAAACCCAGCCTATCTCCCAAACCACCCTTTAGAACCGATTTGTTGCGATTTTGTCCTCTAAGGGTGGGGATGAATGGAAGAGCATGTGAAACCACACTCTGTTGCCTCCAGAGCGAGTTTTACTTCCAGTTTCCTTCCCCTGAACTCACACGTCCTTTCCCTTCCAGGGAAAGCCCAGGGGCTGCTTTGATCAGCACCAAGATTCAGACATCAGTGGGTTTAAAGAGCTGGACTCCACAAACCCCCAGGTGCTGCACATACCTGCCACAGCTCCACACAGCATTAATTGCAGCTGCCTTCTCTTCTCCATAAACCCAGCAACCACATGGAGAAGAGCAGGAGAAATGCCCTGTGAGCCCCAGGATATATAGCAGAGTGCTCCTCTGTTATTTGTACTTCATAGATCCCTCCAGGAGAAAGGACAGAGCATTTCCTCTCCAAACCCTCAGTAGTTTTCCTACCTTTTTTCTCTTCTTTTTTAAGGGATCCTGAATGCCACTTTAAAGAGCTTAACAGAACAAAGAAATCCAAGTGCAACCTTTCAAGTAGTTATTTAACAAGTTGGATGAATGTCTTCAGGAGCATTCACGTTCCTATCTTAGCACTGGAGAGGAAACAGAAATAAGGGATTCAAGATTGCTGGGACAGGCAGTGGCACTGACATTTACACTGATGAGCAACCAGCAGCCTGCTCAGCTCACAGCCCTGTTTGCAGGGGCACTGAGAGCAGGGAGAACCAGGCTGCACACAACCAGCAAACTGCTGTGAAAAGCAGCAGTAAGGGATAAGCAGACCAAAACCAAGAGGGCTGGAAAGCACAGTCAGTTTAGTTGTAGTAGCAGCCAGAGGACTTGAAAATCACAAGGAACTGATAGGCTCTGATGGTAACCTGGCTGCTGAGCAGCTGCCCATCAGACTGACTCAGGAAACCACCTAAACTGCACTTAGGAAGCTGTGCTCCAGAAAAAATTACAAGCATAATGCACCACCAGGAAAAAATGTGGAAGGAAAGAGGTATTTTTATATTTTATTTTATTTTAAATGTGACCTGAACTTATCGCAAAAAACTTGGCTTTCAAGCACAGCACACCTCACCTCGTTCACAAAGCTGCTGACAACACAAAAGCTGAGACTTGACCTTGAGGTGGCACCCAGGGAAAAAAAAACCTGACTTTACTGCAGCAGCCCACCTTGGCAAAAAGAAGGGTTCTGTCAATCTGCACAGCACCTTCAGAACTATTGACTTAAAAGCCTGCCACCAACCCTTCCAGGTGTCCAACATCCCAGAGCGAGGGACTTCCAAAAAGAATGACTTCACAGGTCACATATTCTGGTTACAACTGCCATGCCCTTTTTCAGGGCCACATTAAGCATCTGCACTTGCCACAATTCCAAAGGTCAGTGGCCAGAAGCTGTGGCTTCATGTTCAGAAGGGTTTCACTTCAATACCTGTTAAGGATAGTCATGTTCCCACACCACAGCTTGTTTCCTCCTCTTACACTGAGCTCCTCCGGCATTTCTTACAGCTTTGAAAGGAAATGCCCTGGAAAACTTTTTTGTAGGATTCAGATCAGATACCCTCCACACATCCAGCATTGTGGAATTGGGAGAACAGAATTAAGGTAATAAAATAAACTGCAAGAAGGGGGAAGATCTTTAACTGCAGCTTAAGGTGGTAACAGCCACAGCCTATCCCTAACACTCAAACTACACGTGCTCCTACTGCAAAGTCAGGCATCAAATTTGAAAGATGCTTTTACCCAATCAATTAAGGGTTTAAATATATACAGGAGCCAGTTTGAGCCAGACTGGGCCAACAGGCCAAACTCACAGTGTTAAGTCTTAAATGGCCTTACCTACTGGGAGTAAAATACCAACAGAAACCTTGTAAGACAGGTGCCAACACCTGAGCAACAAATCCATGCTCTGCACCAATTTCCGCTGGAAAGAGTGAAAAACAAGCTGCCTCTTGCACTCAACAACTGCTGCAGGAAGAACATTGTCATGGAAGAACTGCAACTACCTCCTTACTGCTCCAGCACTGCAGATGACCACTTGTCAAAAGTTTTTCCAGACAGCCAGCAACAGCATTTGTAAAACTGCGTTTAGTTTTGTTTACAGCCACGTGTAGCCTTGTGGCCAATTCTAGCCCAGCAAACTCTCAGCAGTGAAAACCCAGGGCAGCCTTCCAGGCTCATGACAGTTGTCCAGCCTGACTTCATCCATGTCACGTGGCAGTGGCCACTGTGGAGTTTGAGTATGCTAAAATAGCAGAAAAGGCAAGAGGCTGCATTTGAGGTAAGTACCACTACATCAGAACAGAAAACAGTGAAATTAGATGGTGGCTGGATTTAGAGATGCTCCGCATCCAGAATGAATCCCTTCTGAGACTACTGAAGTTCACAAATGAATCAATCATGAGCTAAAAAGTGAGGGAAGAAGAGCTGCACCTTAATTCTCCAGGTCCCTAGTCCTGTAGATTACCGAAACTGTACGGTACCCACTAATCCCAAGGCAAACAAACATTTCACCGACACAGGACTGCAAAAACTACCACAGGCCACAGCCAGGAGGTTACACAGGCTGCACTCAGAGCAGTTGCTAAGGACAGACTGTTTCAGGTAGTGAATCCTGTGCCCACCCTTGGTCAACACACTCGTGTCCAACACCGGGTGAGTCCTCACAGCGGAACAGAAATTCTCTTCCTGGGTGTTGCAATATCAGACAGATTATTTAATCACCTGGGCTGAAGGATCAGTAAAAACAGCCACAAACTGCTAAATAAACACAAACACATTGAGCTGAGGAGCACTCTCCAGACACTGTGTCCAAAGCAGAGGTGCATTCCAGCCGTTGTGAGCTGGTCTGCGCTAGTCCTGGCAGATCCAGGGGCACCTCCCAGTTGATACACAATGAAGCCTGCTCCACTACAAAAGGATTCTGCTTTAACAATCTATAGAGAACTATTTACATTAGCCAAGTTACTGCTCACACGTCTTGCTCATCCGTAGCTGGAAATCCCAGCAGCAGGGGAGGCATTAAATGCCCTACCCCACCGGTTTCCTGAAAGAAAGAAAGAGCTGCTTTTCCTGCCTTCCCATTATGCTGCTGCTGTCATCTCCCTCAAATTGCATTTCAGCACATGACAGCAGAGTAGGGAGAGGAGGAAAGTCCTCAGCAGCATCGTGGCTGTGCTGCAGGCAGCTTGTCAGCACTGCTGTCCCTTCCCTCTGCCAACCCCCTGCAATGCATTTGCCCAACAGAGCTTGTACTTGCCAGGGTTACAGCGACCAGTGCTCCTTCCAAGATTGGCCTTCAAGCAAAAACAATCTGCAAGAAGCATCAAGGAGAGGTTTTCCTTCCCCCTCCATCACATGAAAATGCATCATGTCTTTGGGACGGGATTTGGAAGTAGAAGTGTAAATCTCTTCCTCACTCCAGTTTTGCAAGGGCTGCAAAAAGCCAGCCCCTGCCTGCTTTCCTCCAAGGAATAAAAGGAGCAGTGCCCACAGATTGGTAAGAGCATGTCAGTCTGGATAAAGCAGTACAGGAGCCTTGTGCAAGGAGCGCTTTGGACAAAACGTATCACTTGAGGCCATTTTTCATTCTTATATTCACCCCAAAAGAGACTCCATTTAGCGCAGATCCCGGCCACCTTGTACTGCGGAGCAGTAACACGTGATGCCTCTACAGATCCCATCGAAATGTTTCTCTGAATAATGCAAACAGTAGCTTGGCCTCCTTGCAGGGGAGAGCAGGCTGAGGGTGAGCAACACCATGCTTGGCCTCCGAGGTCAACTGAAAACATTCCAGGTCATCCTGACACCCACAAACACTCCCAGTTTTATTTCAGCTCATCAGCCTCGCCTCTCGTTATGAGGGGTAACCACAGCCTCCAAAACTCACCCTAGGAGCAGCAAGGCACCACCAGCATCAGCACAGGAGTGGGGCTCCCTAAAGCCAGAGAGGAAGCCACACATTTAATTTAAATTCCCGCTGAGCTGGGTCAGGAACACTGCGAGGTGACATCGTGGCTCGGGGTAGCAGCTGCCCCACGGTGAAATCTTTCCCTAAAGCCCAATGCTTTTTCCACTTAATCAGGCACTGACAGTTCCCCTCACGAACACAGGGAGGGAACCACAGCAGGGTTGGTAATTAGGAGAGAGGTGTCATTCAGAAGGAATATCATTTCCCAGCCTCAGGAATTAAGCTTTCTCAAAGATCGTTACGAATTTAAAACCACTGCAAGCCCTTATGCAATGACCCACAGGAAAAACATCACTCCCGAGATAGTACAAAATAAACCTGAAATTCTATAGAAGTGACATGAAGGCTGCTGAGAACGAGATTATCCTAGCTCAGTGAGACACTCGTTATCTCTCATCCTAGTGCTTTGGCAAGGATAACTTATTCAAGCCACCAGGACACTGCTAAGTGGCTTTCCCCCCCCCCCCCCTCCCTTTTTCCTTTTTTCTCTTCTTCCCCTCTCCCC
>WAAG01063864.1:3461-18817 GCA_013390105.1 Tichodroma muraria | reverse complement strand
TTTCCCCCCCCCCCCCTTCCCTTTTTCCTGTTTTCTCTGCTTACCCCTTCCCAATTTCCCACTTCCAGTAACCTGCTTAAAAACAAAGCTACTCTGGAGTAATGTTGACCAGCCCGTTATTCAGCTCCATTTCAAACACAGGAACTCCCAGCCTGTACACAAATGACCTTATCTGCTGGGCTGCAGGACAGACAGCTGCTGTCCCCAGGCAGCTGTGTTTCACACCTTCTGCTGTATCTAAAAAGGCACCTATCCCACTGGGATACATCCCACTGAGAGTAATCCCAGTTACGTGAAGCAGCTTGAAACCCCACCATCACTTCAGTGCACACACAGGCTTTGAAGACTATTAACGCCTCATCTTTAAGTAGTTACAATGATGTCAAAATTCAGTAATTTAAAGGGAGTCTTAAAATATCTCCAGATCAAATCCATCTGCAAAAAAACCCAAAAAAACAACCCCAAACTTCCAATGAGAGGAATCAGTGGTGCAGTTCTGATTGTCCCAGAAAGAATGCAACCAGTGGCGAGCCCCAACACCCAGCACTGCCGCCACTCAGACACAGCAAACCACTCACAATGGCTTCAGGAAGATATAAATAAAAATAAGACACCCATTCCAAAGTAATGAATGGGAGCTTCTTCCAGCAGGCATTAAACAACACCCAAAGGGCTCCATGTCTCTTGCACTTGGGTTTGTGCTACTCCAGGTTGCTAATCAGCTCCTGGCCCCTGGGATATGCTTCCTGTCTCTCTCCAGCTGCGCTGGAGCCACCGGAATTGTGTGTTTGCCCCACCTATTCTTGCCACAGGACTTTTCAGTCGTTTGTGTCCAGTTTGAAAGCACAAGCCTCGCCAGCGGCAGGAACGCCCACTGCATTCTCAGGCAGACAAAGCACTGGTCTACCCTGGAATTTGGATTTCCCAGGCAGCTCCTGAAACTTCAGTCCAGGAACAGGCTGCCAGCACCCTGCTGGAATCCAGACTGTACCTTATCACCAGCAACACCTGCCCCAAGGGTTCTTCTAGGAACTGCCGTTCCTGCCCTGACTGCCTGCAGCCAGGCCAACCAGAAGGAAAACATCCTAGGAAGCAAGAAAAAGAGATGGAAGAAAGCCTGTTACCACAATGCAGCACCTCCAAGCAGGCTGAATGTCTACAGATCTTCAGGAAATGTCTGAGTCCCTTCCCAAGTCTTGGTGTTCCAGGCACAAACTCCTGTCAAGATGATTGTTTATTAACATCCAGTCACACCACAAAGACACCCAGCACATGTAATCTATTAACGTGTTTACAATTGCAGAAGGCCTGATGTAAGGCAGTGGAATTTTTGCACAGCATTCATCCTAGAAATTAAAAGCACATATTAAAGCTGTAAATCCCACAGTTCTGGAATTAAAAGCTGTCCTTGGAATCCTACAAGTCCTAAACAAAATGGGTTTTACCATATGGTTTGAGCTGCACATTCCTACGGCCCTGAATCTTTTCAGGGATGTACCAGAACCTGGTACAAGATTTGATTTGCTCAGTGGTTCTCAGATTTCCTGCCTCACCTTCCAAACAGGTTGCTGGAAGAAACAAAAACCTCATGCCATCCCCTCTGAAAGCAGGAGAGGCAATGTTATCTGAGCATGCAAAGGCCAGTCCAAATGCCTGATGGGGGACACCTGCCTTTCTCTCCACTGCTACCACTGGAAACCTGCAACAGCTTTAAAGTGCATCAGGTGGGAGAGCAGAGATTGTTAAGAAAGAGGAATCAGCCTCCAGAGAGACAGAATAGAGAAACAGAGGCTGCCCACAGGTCTTAGGACCAGGACTGGCTATGCCTCTCAGCCACCAAGGCACTGAGAGATGCCCTCTAGAACTGCTGCCTGAAGCAAAGCAAGAGCCTGCTGTTCCACAGGGAAAGAAACACAAGAGGGAATGCTTTGAAAAGCACGTGGACATCAAACTTCAGTCTCTCAGCATCATGCCTGGATTATGGAAATACAAGTGCACAGCAGCAACATCAGCTTTTCTCTTTCAAAGCATCAGAGGTCTCAGGACAGTGACCAAACCGTAAGAAACTGAAGAGAAACATCAACGACTAAACTGATTTGTATGAAAACTGTTCTAAGAATCTGTCAGTACAAGTCTAAAGTAAGGTACTAGAGGACACTCAAGGACAACACTCCATGTCATAAAGCACAGGTGAGATGAAAGGAACACACTCCCAGGCTGTGCTTGCAGGTGTAAGCAGCTGTTATACATTTAGGGTTCCAGCCAGCACAGCTGGGAATCCATGGGAGGACTCTTTAAGCTAATCTACCTTTTGCCCACCCCAAAGCACTGCCCCAGGCGAGCTCACACTCCTCTCTTCACACACCCGCTGGAGTTCCCCACAGCTCTTCAGCCTCAGAAGACTTCGGTGGGATCCCGACCTGCCTCCAGCCATCTGGGGGAACAAGGTCAGCTCCAGGGGCAGAAAAACTCATTGCATAAACACAGTGTACACTAACACTTCCAGGCTGTGCTCTGTCTACCACGCTGGGCTGGCACTTGGATCAACAGAGAAGGGAAAGAAGAGGAAGAGGAGTATCTCTTACACTGATCCCTCAGCTCCGAGGACAGCTGTGTTTGGGGTTTCTTTCCTGCAGCAGCTCCCACCGCAGATGCCTGAAATGTCGAGATGTCCCAACGGCACCGAGTGCTCCCACACTGAACAGGGGTCAGAAGAGAACAATCTTTTACCCTCCTCTCCCCAGGAGCTCCGGTGCTGGGTTACCCCCCGACTACAAACACCCGGCCCGGGGTACCCGGGACAGCCGCAAGGAGCCCCCGCAGAGCAGCGCCTGTCCCCGGGTGTCCCTCGGGGCTGCGGGGGGACACAGGGGTGGTAGGCGGAGGTGAAGGGGCCCCCTGGCCCCGGGAAGCCAGAGAAGGGACCGGTCCTGAGGGGATGGAGGGCTGAAGGAAAGGACCCAGTCCTGAGGGGAGCTGGAGGGGCAGGGGGTGTCCCCAACCCTGAGGGAAAGCGAGGAAGGAGTCGGCCCTAAATGAAAGTGGAGGGGTACGGGAGGACGGCCACGGGGACAACGACGCGGGGAACTCGTCTCTGAAGGGAAACGCTGGGGGGGGGAACGACCCGTCCCTGACGGGAAGAGAGAGGAAGGACCGGCCCTGAAGGGACGCGGGGACGGAGGAACGGACGGAACGGACACCGGGCCCTGAGGGGACGCGGGAGAAGGGGGAAACGACCCGTCCCTGAGGACAGGCCCCAGTCGGGAGCAGCGCCCGACCCCGCAGCGAGCGGTCCGGCGAGGCCCAGGGACGCCCCGGGGAGGCCCCTCTGTCCGCCGGGCGGCAGGGCTGTCCCGGCACTCACCGGCTCCGCGGGACGAAGGGGTCACCCCGGCACTCACCGGCCCCGCCGCCCCTCCGGCCCCGCTTCATTTAACCGCCGCTCCCGCCGCTTCCGCCCGGCCCGCACCACGTGACCGCGCCGCCCCGCACCATAGAGACACAGCGAGGGAGAGACAGAGCGGCGCGAGGGGACGGGCGGCGCGGGCTGGCCCGGCCCGGCGAACCTACCATAGAGAGAGGGGGCGGTCGGACAGCGCCGCGCCACGCCCCCTGCCGGGCGGGCGGTGTTCCCCTGGGGAGGGGGCGTGTCCCGGGAGGGGGCGTGGCCAGGGCTGCACGTGCGGGCGGGGCGGGGCCCGCGGGGACCAGAACTTTTTGGGGTGCTCAGCAATGGGGGGGTCCGGGACCCCTACACGGGACCCCCCTGTCCCCCGCAGCTCTGGGTGCTCGTGGAGGTCAAGCGAGTGACAGGGAGCCCCCCAGGCCACCGCGTTTGCAGCTGGGGACGTCGTGCAGGAAAAGTAGAAAATTGAACTTGAGGGATTTAAGTGACTTGCCAAGCTGCCAGAAAAGGAGACAGCCGATTCATTGAGCTCCGCAAGATTTCCTAAGAGAAATGGGGAAATTTTAATTGCGTTTTCAAGAGGTTCACGTCGTAGAGAAATCCTGGAGCAGCTCCTGTACAGCACAGCCCACCCACTGGAGCAGGCTACAGGGATCCTCCTCTCTCTTAGCACCAAAAGGAAAGCAGAAATCAGGAAAACTTCACAAAAAGCAGTTATTAAAGAAAACGGCAGTGCCAGTGTTTGACAGAACACTGAAGGACTGACACGATTTCCTGCTCCAGGTAATGAAATTGAGGTAATGAAATTGTTCAGTGCTTGCTGCTGGCTGACACGAGGGGTGGACAACAGCAGCTCCCTGGTCATTTGTTCATATTGTGAAATTACTTAAAGAATAAAAAGCGCTTTATTTGTGCTATTAAATAAATATTTAATTTATTTATTAAACCAAATTATGGCCAGAAGAAACCCCAGCTTTCAGCATCAGGGAGGGAAGGCACTGCTGCAGCACACACCAACACTGAGCACCATCCTCGCACTTGCTCCTGTCCTTCTCCACTTGCAAAGCAGCAGTAACTAGGAAAAAAAAACAAACAGGAAAGCAAGGATTCATCAACATTAGTGAATCTTTCTCCAGCTTTCATTAAGGGGGAGATTATAATTTCTTTCTGCAAACTGAGGTTTAGGAAAAGTATCAGGACAAATAATGAGATAAGAAGGGAAAAAGATAAAGGTGAATTAATGAAACAAAGTGTTCTCCTTGTAGAGAAGGACTTTCAGCTGGGCAGTCCGTACAGATCTGTTAAATCAGTTGCATTTCAATGCTTCGTCCACTCTTTTCCTCTGATTCCCAAAAATATTTTAACAAACAAAACAGTGGCTACCAAGAGTTTAAATTGTGAGTTTATTGCATATGTAACAAAAATGAACATGACCTCCTGGGTCCAGCCTACTATACAATCACTGTTTATTCCAGCTGGTTCCATAACCACATTAAATAGAACTAGTATTTCTTTAAATACTTTGATTTAGACATAAAATGAAACATTAGTGTACAACTTCCACAAAATAAATCTGCAATAAAAACAGTGGGAAGAATAACAAGGATAGCAGCAATACTTAAACATGACATTACAAAATAATAAATTAAAAAAATACATTATAAAGTGGTTGAGGAACAACAACAACAACAAAAAAAAATTAACAGATTAAAACCAGATCCATACTGTGTTTCTGGGAATTTGCTGTGCCACACGGCCCCGAACCTGGGCACTGGCTCCGGAGGGCCCCGGTGGCTGGATCAGTAATTTACAAAATCTGTTGGATTTTACAACCACCTCGATTTGAACTGAGGACAAACTGCTGAGCGAGCGCCGATCGCACCGTCTGGAGCCTCGAGCAGCCTTTTTGGAGCAGGGTCTTGTCTAACATAATGCCCAAGTGAACACTCACACCCATCCAACAGTCTCGTTTCTTCCCGGTGGAACACACGAGCAGAGTGGTGGTTTCCTACATCCCTGAGCGTAGAGTAGAGGCTGAGGAGCAGTGTCAGGGCACTGCTGATGGAGCAGCTGCGGGGTTTGCCATGGGACAGGAACGACAGACATGCTGTACCTTGTATTTCCTTCGGGTCAGATCCAAGAGTATCCGCGCACAAGGTGGGACGTGGAATGACAAAATGCACACGGGACTCGATGGTATTCTTTGGGCAAGTTTGAGAAGTAACAAGTTCAAGTGCTGGCAGACCGAGTGGGAATGGACACACAAATTCAGACAGCTGAGGTTATCCCACACTTCTGAGAGCCACTGGCTCAAGCCACGCTAACTCCTGTTGGCATTCCATCCTTCCCTGGCCTTGGAACTGGGCACAGGAAGAACAGGCCACGGCTCCAAAGCCATTCTGCCTCGCTTCTTGCTGTTCCTCCATCCACCCAACCAGCTTTAAGGCCTGCCTCAAATGCATGTACAGAACAAGACAAAAAATGTCTTTGTCGTCACTGAAGTGGCACAAAATTGCGAAGACAACACGACGGGAGAGGTGGTGAAGCTGTTGAAAAGAGAACTGAAATAATTTAAAAGACAGTGCCCTATTCTCGTTACTGTCAGCACGGAGGAGGTACCTTGACAAGGGCTTTTAAATACAGCAAAAAACAGACGGACTCTTCGAAACAACAATCCTTGCCTATTCTTATGTTGTGCATTCAATAAAACACTGACCTAGCAAAGACATTAGGAACTATTTTATGTCAACTGGGTCGTTGACATAAAGCTACTTGACCTATAGATCTCCAAATCAGGGGCCTTTCCCTTCACCTTGCTTGGTTTGTACTGAGCCAGTTGTGCTGCAGGTGTGACAGGATTTTTATCAAGGGTGGGCTTTAGTATCTGGGTTTGCGGTTTTTTGGTTTTTTTTTTAACACTTCTTTTAGTGAAAAATTCACATGAGACTGCATGCATAGCTTTTGGGCAATAATCAATTTTGCATTTTTCCTATCTGACTGGTTTATTGCACATTCAAACGTACTGAAAGGATTAAATACACTCTATGAACAGGTTTGACTTCAAAGCAATTTGGAAAATCCACTGTTATGGGGACTGTGCTACTCAGCCTGGGACCGTAGGGATGCTGTCTGCCAACTGTTGCACATCCCAACAACTAGAACTGCAGAAACTGGTCTCCAAGTGCCAGAAGATCCCTACAGAACACGGGGCTGAACATGCCTCTCCTGTACAGTTCTGCAAGATGAGCATCTTTAGCCACCCTGTGCAAATCTCACAATATGGTACAATTTTACACCTCCAATGCAACTCCCGACAACAAATCACCAAAGAATTATGGTCAATGGCAAAAAAGAAAACCACAACAAACAAAACAAAAGAGAAAGATGCCAGGATTTTGACAAGTGTCTACTTTCTGTCCTATCACAGTTTAAAGCTATTACCAAATTCAATTAAAAAAAGACAAAATAGAAGTATTCCAGTATACATCTCCTAAGGACAGTCTCTTACAAGTGCTGAATTTCAATGCACTATTCCATAAACGTAACATCTGTTAAGTGTTTCAGTCATGAATCTCTAAAAATCAGGCTTGCCAAAGAAAAAAAATCCTATACAAGCAAGTCTGCTTAAGTTTAGACATGTTTGATAGATAACTGGGTCTCTCTGAAGCCATGTTATTTGTTTAAGTACTGTCTCATCTTGGTGTGCAAACTGGAAAAACGTTAGTGATTCAGTGTCTTAGGTTACAATGTAAGATGTAACCAAAATTATGTATTCTATCACCATCTCTTAAAACCAGGTGGGGCAGTCTTCTTTATCTCTTCCATGGCACATCCCTGATAACTCCCCCTGGGGATATCTTCTGTTAATGGGCCATCAAGCCTCACTGCTTGACTCATAAAATTACATCATCCCATTGTGAGATGCTCCACCCAAGGGGAGGAACCAAGCATTCCTACCTGGACATAATCTGAGCTTTGGAACACCGCAGTATTCCAAATTGCACCTACAGCATTCCCAGAGGACAAGAGCTACATAACCACCATTGGACCTTCAGAGAAAGACCAGACCCTTTACAGGATCACTGCTTCAAGAGAACCACATCTATCACTGCAAGAGGTCTGCAGCCACCACTTACTCAGACTGCCACCACCTCCCTGACCAACAGGGTGTCAGGTCCTATCCTGACTCTGCCCTCAGCTCGCCATGGCGTCAGGCAGCAGGACCAAGAACCTGGACTTCTGCTGGAAATGGGACAAGGATGAATATGAGAAACTCACAGAGAAGCGGCTCACAGAGGAGAGAGAACAAAAAGATGGCAAACCAGCTCAGCCTGTCAAAAGGGAACTTCTGTGGCACCGAGACTACAAAGTGGACCTGGAATCCAAGCTAGGGAAAACCACTGTCATCACCAAAACTACCCCTCAGTCAGAGATGGGAGGGTATTACTGTAACATATGCGACTGTGTGGTGAAAGATTCCATTAACTTCTTGGATCACGTCAATGGCAAAAAACACCAGAGGAATCTGGGCATGTCCATGTGGGTGGAGCGTTCCACACTGGACCAGGTGAAGAAATGCTTTGAGGTGAACAAAAAGAAGATGGAGGAGAAGCAGAAGAACTATAACTTTGAGAGGGTGAAGGAACTCCATGAAGAGGAGGAGAAGGCCAAAGCCTACAAGAAGAAGAAGCAGAGAGAGAAGAGGCAGGTAGAGGAAGATTTGACCTTTGAAGAGAATGATGAAATGGCAGCTGTGATGGGTTTTTCTGGTTTTGGCTCAATCAAAAAGAACCACTGAGCAGCTCCAGACTCCCCCCCTTTCTCTACAGGGAACTCTGGATAACTCTTCAAAGACTTGATTGAGGACTTGCATGTAAATCTCCCAGCAGAGGTTGGCTGGAAGAGTTGAAAAGCGATTCCATGCTCTACCTGTGCTGCAGATTAAGCTCTGCCTCTCATTAGCTTCCCTCTTCCTTCTGTGTCCTAAATCTGGCTGCTCAGCTTCTCTGTGGCCGTGTGTCTGCAGGGAAAGTGCTCTGTGGGGTCCATTTTTTGTCAATAAAGCGCAGCCATTATGCACAGGTGGCCTGGTTCCTTTTCTTTGTGTTTTATGCCATAATTTCAGTATCTTTAGGGTAGGAGAGAAATTTTTCCCCATGACTGGTCTAGAATAGAGCCAATGAAAAAAAGGTGTGTACAGTTTGCCAGAACTAAATGGAATGTTTTATTGGGCCCATGATGCCTCTGGTCATGAGGGATGAGATGCAATGTACTGATGGGCTCATGACTGCGGGGTGGACTTGACCAAGGACAGTATCTCACAGGTCATCCACAGCTGTGAGATCTGCACTGCAATCAAACAGGCCAAGCAGGTGAAGCCTCTGTGCTATGGTGGATGATGGTCAAAGGTATGGGGAAGCCTGGCAAATTGACTACATCACCCTTTCCCAAACCTGCCAAGGCAAGCACTACATGCTGACCAGGGTGGAAGCCACCACTGGATGGCTGAAGATCTACCCTGTGCCTCACGCTACTGCCCGGAACACCACCTTGGGCCTGGAAAAGCAAGTCCTGTGAAGACATGGCACCCTGAGAGAATCGAGTCGGACAACGGGACCCCTTTAAGAATAACCTTACAAACACCTGGGCCAGAGAACATGGTATTGAATGGCTCTATCACATCCCCTAACATACACCAGCTGCCGGGAAAGTTGAATGGTGCAATGGGCTACTTAAGACCACCCTGAAGGCACTTGGCAGGGGGACCTTCAGAAACTGGGAAGTGAATTTAGCAAAGGCCACAGGATGGTCAATACCCAAGGGTCCATCAATCAAGCTGGTCCTGCCCAGTCCAAATCCTTGCACACAGTGGACAGAGATAAAGTCCCTGTGGTACACATGAAGGGTATTTTAGGAAACACTGTTTGGGTTAGTCCCACCTCAGGCAAAAGCAAACCCATCTGTGGGATTGTTTTTGCTCAAGCATCTGGTTACACTTGGTGGGTAATGAAGAAAGATGGTGAAATCTGTTGTGTACCACAAAGAGACCTAATCTTAAGTGAGAACTGTGTGTAAGGTTTCATTGTGTATACATATAAAAGCAGAGTTTAAAGAGGGTATTGATTTGGGTATGATGCAGATGGTCGTAGAATAACGGGGTGGATAATGTCTTAGGCTACAATGTAAGATGTAACCAAAAGTATGTATTCTACCACCAAAACCCAGGTGGGGCAGTGTTCTTTATCTCTTCCATGGCACATCCCTGATAACTCCCCCTGGGGATATCTTCTGTTAATGGGCCATCAAGCCTCACTGCTTGACTCATAAAATTACATCATCCCATTGTGAGATGCTCCACCCAAGGGGAGGAACCAAGCATTCCTACCTGGACATAATCTGAGCTTTGGAACACCGCAGTATTCCAAATTGCACCTACAGCATTCCCAGAGGACAAGAGCTACATAACCACCATTGGACCTTCAGAGAAAGACCAGACCCTTTACAGGATCACTGCTTCAAGAGAACCACATCTATCACTGCAAGAGGTCTGCAGCCACCACTTACTCAGACTGCCACCACCTCCCTGACCAACAGGGTGTCAGGTCCTATCCTGACTCTGTCAGTTTAAGCCAGTGTTTCTGTATTATTGCCTTGTTATATATACTAGTAAAGAACCGTTATTCCTATTTATCATATCTTTGCCTGAAAGCCCCTTAATTTCAAAATTATAACAATTCAGAGAGAAGGGGGTTACATTTTCCATTACAAGGGAAACTCCTGCCTTCTTCAGCAGACACCTGTGTTTCAAACCAAGACATTCAGGTATTGAATTTGCTTTTGCTTCCCCTGTGTTAGAGAACAAACCTTTTAATATTAGTTTCAGATATTGGAAAAAATAGCCTTATATGGCTCTCTGGAGAAATTTTCATCCCCACAGAACTGAAGTCATAAATTCTTCCAATAGCTTTCTGTAACATTTAGAATATATTCATTATATAGTTCCCCTTTTACCTCAATCTCCAAATAAACCTTTCCCAAGGCCAAAAAATTTGAAGCAGGAGTTTGCTCTGTTAACTTGACTTTTAGTGATTTCCATGTGAGTCTTAGAATTTAAAGTCACATAAACACATCTTGGGTAAAAAACAGTGGCACAGAAATCACAGCTTTGGGACTGAATGGATTTTTATCCTCTGTCTCCTCCTCACAAGGCTTCTCTGCAAGGTACTTACATCCGAATAAACTATGGAAAGTAGTTCTGCAGGAGGAAAGAATTGTTTTCACGTGCAAAACAATTAGATTTCAGCCGGGACAACCAAAAAGAAATCATACAATACCGTTTAAGCTGTCCCAGATTCCTTCACTTTTCTCAAGGTGAGCCACAGCTTCCACTGGGAGCTTCCTGCTAAGGCAGAACTTGAATTAAGTGTTCATATGGAGGTATTTTCTGCTAGAAGTTTACTTTTAAAACAGATGTTTAAAATGTGCAATGCAAATTCTGATGCCAGTCAGACACTCTGCACTTGCTGGACTCTACAAAGGCTCAAGCTTGATTTAAGACAGACTAACCTGGTGCACCTACCAGTTGCAAATCCTCAGCAAATTAAGCTCATTCTCAAATACACTTTTGATTCTCCTATTAAAAAAGCCCCACAGGTCGCTGACCCTATCACAATATGTGTTACAAATCTAGCAGAATATCCTGTGTAACCAAAGCCAAATGCTGAACTTGGCTGCATTTCATTTCAGGGGGGATGGAAGAAGAGGGAAGGGGCTATTGGAACAAAGGGGAGAAAGTAGAGCTGGGAATCACCAAGAAAAGCCCCGACCCTCCCCCCCCTAATCCACCATCAGTGGAAGGGAAACAGCCCCATCTCTAAGTTGTCAGAGTTCGGATGTTTCAGACAGCTTAGCAGGAAGTCCACAGCAAGCTTCTTCTAGCTTTTGATTTGGTGGTCCATGAGCTAGCATCTGTTTCCTTTGGTTGCTTTTTCATTCCACAGCAAACCCACACGTCTCTTCCACAGCTGTCAACAGCTTCTCATAAAGCTTCTCGTATGACTCGTAAGGCGGAATGTCGATCCGGTTAAAGCTGCAGGGAAAGTAACAAAACACGGATGGATCTGAAGTGCTTACTGGGGGAAAAATGTAAAGAAGCTACAGATAGATAGGAATTGTAAAAACTCTCAGCTGCCTCAGTGGCCAAAGGCGACAAGATGAAAAACAACTATTTCTACAGCAGGAATAGGGCTTAATACAGCTTCATAGGGCAGTATTTGGGATGAGGAGGAAGAGGCAGATGCAGGAGACTTGCAAAGGAAAAGCAACACATCAGGCAGGCCCACTCCCTGCCCTGCCTGCAGACAGTCTGCTGCTGCTGACACCATTTCCTGCCTTTGATGGAGTGAGATTTCCGTGCAAGGGCTCAGGCTGTGCCCATACTGCACCAGCAGCACGAGCTTCCAACATTCAACATCTGACAACACTTCTTTGTAATAAAAGAAATAAAGAAATAAACTTACAAATGTCTCACTACCCAGAATAATCACCTCCGGAATAAATGAAAACTACAAATAGTATAGAAGAAAAATCAAGCTTTAAGAAAAGCAAATTATTTTGCTGGCTGCAGAGTACAGATATATCCAAGCTAAGACACACTTAAGAGTCATCCATGTGTATCACATGCCTAACCCTGCCCAGGACAAACAGAGATGACTCCTTTAATTCAAGACAAAGGGAGAGGAAGCAGAGAGTTTTCAGCTTACCAAGTGTGGGCTTTTGGAAGGTTGTCTGTGTTTGCATCTATTAAATGGATGGTAAACAGTCTGGGTCCTGCAGCGCCTGTAGAACCTTAGACAGACATTCTAGTTAATGCACTTCAACAAAGCATCATTCACACACACACGCATTTTGCTGTGTATAAAAAGGCAAGAGTGGGAATTACAGTTCCAGCTGCAAGCCTAAGTATGCCTAGGCTAAATCTGTCGAGATATTTGCAGCTGATGAAGGGATGGCAGAAGAGATAGGGCTGTTTGTGACAATCATTTTATAGATTGGTATTTTGGAAAGCTGCTAAATTTGATATTAATGAAGCTGCACCATCAAAAATGAAAATACTTAAGTGCATGAAGGTTTTCCTTGTAAAACAGAACTAGTATTTTAATTTTGAACATCAATTTACTGTCAGCCAACAAATGGAATGTGATCAGGAGATCACAACAATCAAGGGCACTGCCACATTTTTGGTAAAAATCTGCAATTTTCAGGAATTTCCTTTAAAGCCTAATGGTTTGTTGCCAAACACTGAGGGAAATACAATTCTCACATGAAAAAGTTCTTTTGTCAGCCATATATCCCTGTGCATATTTCCATGGAATGATTTGAACCTCAGAGCACAGAGCTGTAGGAGACTGATGAGCCAAAACTGACAGCAGTCAAAGCACTGCACAGTAACAGATTTACCAGCTTCCATCGCTATCAGCAACAGCCAAAGTGTTCAGCAGCAGCTGAGCTGCTGACAAATGTAAAACTGCTCTCAGGCTCTAAAGTTTGCAAGTGCTTGACTTATCCAGTAATATGCTGATATTTTACAAGGGCCTGTAAATACCACACCACTTTTATCTCTTTCTCCAACCACAGATTAACTCAGCCTCCACATCAGTCACCTTGTAAAGCCTTGAAACCTTGAAGAGGGACACGTGTCGAGCCCGTCACAAACTGCAGCAGCCTTGCCCTTCTTTCTTCATCAAATGTTTCCACTGCTTGCCAGAACCACTTGACAATGTTGCTGTCAGCCATGCAGTGCTTTAGGCGGGTGTTGGACTTCCAGTCATTCAGGTCTATCTTATCCAGGCCCCCTATGATCAGCTGTTAAAGATTAGGAAGCGCTTTAAAGTCTGGAGTAATTTCAGGTTTGCAGTTTTAAAAACACATCCACCCACGTCACGAAGCCTGGCATTGTTTAGGTGCTTCACCCACCTTTTTAGTGCAAGGTAGCATTCCAAACCAGTACAGAGCTGGCAGTAAATCTCTCCAGTTTGACTGCAGTGAAACTGACCCCAAGCAGTGCCTTACCAGCAATAGAACTTTCACAAGCAACTAAGAGTCAGAAGTCCATGCAAGACTTGCTTTATTAAATCTGTGCTCCCTGGAAGGTACAGCCTGTCTTTATGAGGGCACAGCACTGAACTGGAATAAGGCTGTGGCACAGCATCATTGTCCTGCTGCAGAATTGTCCTAGAGGTGCCAGTAGCAGTGACAATGGAATCCTGAGTTGCTTTGCTGTTCCACAACAAACTACAGAAACTTTTCATCTGTTTTTTGACCCCGTTTGTGAGAATTGCTGTCACAGACCAGACATATCACTTCAATCTCTTCTCTAGATGGCACCAGGTTGCAAAACACGGTAAAAGGAAGTTGCTGCTGGCCATGCATTTAGCCACCTCCTCTGGCAATAACAAATAAACGGCACAGAGCAAACTTCACTCCTCAAAAAAAAACGTGTGTCATATTTTAAATTCCCCATAATATTCCACAGGAGGGATCCAATTGCCGAGAGCTGCCCTATAGCAGCTGCCTTGTGCCACCAAGACAGCACCCACTTACACCTGCTCACATCATTAGGGGAGTTGTGACTCTTCTGACATGGAGAGTATTGAAATATTTAATGGATTTTTAATCTACCTTTTGAAGCAAATGGAATTTTTTTAAGCAAGAACTTTGTGGGGTTAATCAAAACGCATGACAGACTAGCACAAAGCTAGTGCTTTTTATACCACAAATGATGAATATTCCACAGGTTGTCTTATTTTTTCTAGGAAGTAAAACCAGAGGAAAAACTGCTGTAATAGGAACTCTTTTAAGAAGTAGCTTTCTGCACCTCAGGATTTGATAAGAAGACAAATTAATTTCTCTTCTATATGCTCAACTCTTCCACTTCTGTAAAACAATCCTTGTGTGCAAACAGAAACAGCAGTGCATGTAAAGTTACTGGACAAAAAAGGTTCTGGAGTAAATAACATGTCTGGTCTTGGCAACAATTCCTCAAACTTGCAGTGTTTCCTCCTTCTCAAACCACCTGCCTTGAGCATTAGTCCTTGGATAGACACCACTGTGTATTTGCCTTTCCCTGTTTAAGTAGCCCACGCAACAGTATCAACCCAAAGAATGTCTAGAATAAACCTAAAAGGGTTTGGTTAAACAGATACTCAGCTTTCTGGTACATAAAATGGAATAAGTTTTGTGTTTTGTTTGTTTTGCTTGTTTTTTGTTTGTTTTTTAAATCAGGGTTTGACTGTGGATCAAACAAATCACAGAACATGTATAATAATCCATGTGGATAAAACATACCTCAAGTTCCTTCTGGTCAAAAGGCTTAAGGAGATGTTGAGGAATAAGTTCATTAAAACCTTTCTGCAGAGCCAGGAACTGTGCCTCTATTCCTCTCATGAATCGCCAATTCACATACAACCTGTGGGGGAGGAAGGAAAAAGTCAGGGGTGATGAGCTGGACAGCAGTGGGATTTTTACAGCAGACTTGGAAAATACTCATTTTACAGAGGATGTTGTTTTTATACACACATTTTGTATTATGAAAGAAGTGCTTATCCATTCTTTTGTCCATCAACAATTAATTATTGCACCATCAATGGAAAAACCAAAGCACCATTCAGAACTTCATCTTCCCAGGTCTTCCAGTGAAAACATTCATGCCATTTATGACTCAGGAGTTTCCACCCAAAATATTTACTTTCTTAGTTTCACTATACACAAAAATTCTGTTTACTACCCTCTTCCCACTACATTTGCAGGACATATTTCTGTTTGCAATACCTGACATATTCCTTCTTGTTCTCTTCTGTCACTGGAATATTCCTGCCATTTGGTTTGAGCTCATGCTGTAAAATCCTCCCGAAGGCGTTGTGTTCCACACAGAACGTATGGTCCAGGACTG
>WAAG01063862.1:15112-31353 GCA_013390105.1 Tichodroma muraria | reverse complement strand
AAGCAAGAATAAAAGTTTTATTTTTGGTACAAACAGAAACTGTTGAGGGGGAGTGTTAAAGTATCTTACTGCTGTAGAAATTAACTGAGGTAGAAAGAGGGAAAAATTATATATAGAACACTTGCCCTACTCAGTGTTAAAGCCCCCTGAACATCAGGTGTCTGACTTCAATAATTTCTAATGATCTTTTGAAGCCAGATATTCAACCTAAAGACAAAACTAGTAAGCAAACATTAATTGAATGTAGTGTAACTGTTGTAAGAGTACAGTGCCTGTGCTGTTACCCTTTTTTGAGGTTATGGTTGCTTCCATGTCCCATCTTGGAGTGAATGCAGGCGTTTTCTTTCAGTCATGAGACAGTATCGCCCCAGTTTTGCATTGACTTGAGGAAACTCAACACAGATGATTTAGCTGAAAAATCAAGCTAAGTCTCTCCAGATTCCTCCAAAGGCAGATGAACACCAAGCCCTGGCAGGAAAAGAACTGGTGTTTAGTTGTTAGAACTGGTGTTTAGTTGTTGATGTGCAGCTCAGTTGCCCAAAGCAGTAGCTTTGATTCTTTGGTCAGTCCAAATCTGAGGTAATTTCATTGCGGTGTGTGGAGTTGCCACCTGCAACTCAGAGCTGCAATTGCAAGGGATAGTTCCTGCTTCTCACTTTTGTTCAAAGGTGTCTGGTGAATCCAAAATGGGTTTGTAAAGTGTAAGTCTAGAGAAACTTGAAAATATACACCCACTGTGATACCTAAGTTAGGGAATACTGCACAGGAATAAAGAGGGAAGAGGCTTCCCCATAGCCATAATTCAGAGAGTTATTAAAAATGTTACAAAGTATTTTAAAAAGTACTTCCTATTTGTATGATGTGAAATTATGAATAAGAAGCTGTATTAAATCAAGACACTGATATAAAATAGTTTCCCAGACCACTGACACCCACGCAGTGGAAAGTTCTTCCAAGAGTACTTTGATGCCTTTAAGTATGTGTTGCTGCAAGTTCAGCCAGAATTTCTAGCTATTTTGCAATAAGCATCTGACATTGTTTACTGCAGCAGAGCTGATCATGCAGAAAACAGTTTTTCTTCTCATAAACAGATGTGCCAAGCAGCAGGATGTAATTATTTGTATTGTCCAGAAGAACCCCTCAGCATACTAAGGAAAGAAATGTATGACAGGGAACATCAAAGGTGTGGGGTTGCAGAGACAAACAGAACCTGTAATAGCAGGAGATTAATCTCAAAAAAGATGTTTAAGTTGGTATTTGATACCCAGCAGGTTTTCCAGGAATCCATCAAAAAATTTAAATCATGCACTCTTCTGAAAAACATGCAAATGACATTTGTTGCAAAACAGGCTAAACACTCAAGTCCAGATATTTCCCAAGAAACCCTGTCCTGGAAAGAGGAGTTTGTTTGTGTGGGTTTTGTTTGGTTTTGTGGAGTTTTTTTTACAAAGTGTCTTCCCAGTTGCCTTGAAAGTCAAAGCTTTAACTGCAGGAATGAATACTCTTGAATAGAGCTCCTAGTGTCTTCTTCCCTGATATTCATGCATCCTTTTAAGAATTAACATGCAATGTGGCTTCCAAAGATTGCCAGTCCCCTATTTCTCTGGCTACAGATCATCCATACACCTGTGCAAAAAAAAAAAAAATTCCTTGGCTGCAGCATCATTTGCAGTCTCAAGTTTGCTAGCCTGCGCTTGGAGTCTCTACAATAACTTTCAGGGGAAACATCTTTACAGAGCAGGTGAAATGGAAAATATGCATCCCTTATGGCCCCTTATCCTGAAATCCACTGCCTTTCTCAGTACATCCTATCTTTCCAGAACAATTCCAGGCTGCAGAGGAGATGAAAGCAGAGGGAACATTGACTCTGATGTGTTAGTTCATTTTCCACCTCTTACAGATATTTTTCCGTACTGCATGAGAAACCTGCACACCAGGCCTATAACTGGGGAAGGCATCTCCAGCCCAGGCTGTGCATTGCCCCTGGCCATAAATACATGAATGGCTTTGCTAGGTCGTGTGGCAGGCCATGTTTCCTTCTGAATCAAAATAGACCACCTGACCTCTATCAGGAGCACATGGACTTGAGAGTTGGTTGCAAAGTGCTTTGAACTGCCTCATGGTGAAAAGTGTGACAGAAATTTAGAAAAGAGGAGGAAAAACCTATTCCACTACAGCATCATGGAGCTACCTGAACCTATAGTCTCTTCAAACTGACACATTTACTTTTAGATAAAATGCTGAGCAACACTGGGAAGTGTACAGGCAGCAAGTAGCTCATTGGAGCAGGAAGAGAGTGGGTGACTGAGATATCCTGCCTGTAACCTTGAAAAATTCATAATATGCCAGTTCAAAGGATGCTTTTTTTCTCCCACCCACCACCATTTCACATACCCTGCTTCTGAGCCAGTTGATCAAATGGTGCTCTTGTATCTGACAAGTCTTTTATGGAGCACAACTGGTTTTGCCCTGAAATGTTCTGTAAACACACCAACTTTCGTGATGGCCCTGGGACAGACACTGCATTCACTGGAGATAGAACCTACAAAAGCTGGTCTGGTCAGGTAACCAGATCCTACACAGTGAGAGGCAGATGACATCTAAATAGTACACAGAGCTTTTCTTCTGATTATTAAGATGACAATAAATCATATAAGGTGTGCCCCTAGTCTCAGCTCTCCTTAAAATACTGATTGTCTAAGAACTCCTTTCCATTTGACTCCATATTCCATACATTTGACAATGATGATAAATTGCAGCAAGTTCAGTGGGTGGCCACCAAAATGGACAGGGGCTGGGACATTTGCCCCATAAAGAAGAAACTGAAGAAACTGAGCTCATTTCGCCTAAGTAAGAGGGGCTTTGAGGGGAGATTACCAAGAAAGAAGAGACAGGCTCTTCACAGTAGTACATGGTGAGAGGACAAAATTGACAGACATAAACTGTATTTTAAAAAGGTCTGACTTGATATAAGCAAAACCTTTTTCTTCTTGAGGACACTCAAGCATTGGAATAGGTTGTCCAGAGATGCTGGATGTCTAATCTCCATCCTTGGATGTTTTCACAACCTAAGTGGCTAAAGCCCTGAATACTCTGGTTTGAACTCATAGCTGACCCTGCTTTGAGTAGGAATTTTGCCCTTCTAACATAAGTTAGTCTAAATTCTATGTTGCTGTAAATTACAAACCTTACAGCAGAACATATGCTGCCCCTAGTCCATCTCTTTCAGTCTTTTTCTTTTTACTTTAAATTTTCTGCCAGTTTTTCTGATTCTATTTTCTTGGTTTCCATCACCTCATACCCAACAGTTATCTTGCTGTTATATAACAGTTATCAGTTATTTGTCTTTCTCTTCACCTTTTGTTGAAATATGGAATCTGCAATAAAAAGGTCTTCCTGAAGAAAAGTTAGGATTATTTCACTTCCTTCTGAAGCAAGGATTTTGTGCCTGAAGATGGCTCTTAAAATGCTGGTTTGCCTTGATTTTTAGTCAGCTCCATACCTTAAAAAGGAAAGAAATCACTTTCTTTAATAGACTGATTGGGTGCTTCCTTGCTCTTTGCAACACCAGCTCTCCCCAGCTAACCACTCTCTAGCTGAAGCTTAGCAGCAACCAAAACTGAAATGTGAAAAGACCACAATTGTCACTCCTTTTTGATCTCTCCATTATTGAGAGCATGGGTGCTTTTATCTCTGATGTGTTTTTTATGTGCACGCTGCATATTTTGAGAAGGATGATGTCACTGGTAAAAAAAAAAAACAAAACAACACTTGATCTGCAAAAAGACAATGACTAACCTCTGCAAAACCTCTGCAGCGTGAATTTAAGGTCACGTATAGGCACAGTGACTGACCCAGAGACTGCACCAATGATGCCTTTTCATAGCCTTGTTGATGTATGAGAGGGTTGCTATTCTTCAGACTTAAAATGAAAAAAACAAATCTTTTTTAATTGCCCACATTTCTTTCTTCCATCCTTACTACCCACTCATTGATGAAAACAAGGAAATATTTGATTTTCTGATGAATAGGAATTATTTTTGGAGTTCTGTTTGCCTATTTTATTTAACCCAAGTGGGACTGCACATGAAAACCTTGGGTGTGTTCCCTGTGAATGATCTCCTTTTATTTGGTTTTGGGAGGGGGAAGAGTGAGTATTTATGCAACCTTAATGAAAAACAAAATGAATAAATGTCATAAAATGAAAGTAAGAAAGAGGGGAACCTCTTTGAAGTTGTTCTCTCTAGTAAATTGGGTCATGGTTTATGCAGTTGCCCTCTGTTTTTCATCAGGATGTGAATACACCTGGCTTCAGTTTCTTGCCCTGTGAACATTCTTAGTGATACTGCTCTTCACCACTCTTCTGTCACACTCTACAAATAATTTAGGATGGAATTGACCTTAGGTCCAATCACCTGACAAAAAAAAAAGATTTCAAAAGCTGGAGCAGGTTATATGGAGCCTGCCTGGTTATATGGTCACGTTTTGAATGCACCTTTGTGTCCATCTCTGAGGAGCAGCATTAGTATCCAGGCGCAGATCAAATCAGTGGTCATTACTTCCTGAGCCCAGCAGGAGGGATGCTGCGCCACCTTCCAAGTCTTTCTAAGATGGGTGACTTAACCAGCTTTCAGTAATCTCCCTATGAAAGTTATCTTGTCTGGCCCATACAGAAATCCATGGTTTGTGCTAAAGCTTAACACAATACCTGTCTAACCTGCCTGCTACTGAGACCTTCTCATCCAAAAATGTTAAAATAACTTTTAAGCTGGGCTTGATTTCTAGGAAGCAGAATATTGATCTTGCTGTAGATGTGGAAAAATGCTCTTGCTGACAGGTTACAGGGTGTGACTGTTCAGCAATGTCAGCGACAGCCGAGAGACAACTCAGTCCCCTGCCTTGCCCTGGGCTGTGTTACACCGTCTGCAGCATAACCGTGACTATCTGAAAAGCACCTTTCTGCCGTCACCCTTCAGACGGCTCAAAAACTCAGGTATGAGGAATGGAGAACAGCCTCGGAGAGGCTGGCACCAGCGAGCACTACTGGAGCCAGAAGCCTTATCGATGTACTCAGGATATTCAGGATCTGCCTTCCTGTCCTAATCCATTTTGGCACCTTACCGAAACACCCTCAGCCGCGCCCAAAGGATCATTTGTGTCTAATCCCCATCAGACCGGTGCCAGAGCCTCACTTCTGCTTTCGTTCAGATCCTGATCGGTCCCACAGCGCTGTGGATCGCGGTTCAACGCGCAGCACTCGTGGCTGGGGCCGTGTCTTAGCACACGCGCCAGAGGGCGGAGAAAAAGCTCATCCCGACTACTTTTAAAACACAAATCAAGGGGCGAGAGAAGGAGCAGGCCGGGCGCCTCCGCAGCGCGGCCGGGTGCGCGCAGTGCCCGCGGCAGGCGCCGGGCGGCGCCCGCGCTCCGCTCCGCCGCGGCACAGCGCGAGCAGCGCTTCGGCTCGCCGCGGCAAAGCTCCCTCCCGCGCCCGGGCATCCCGCCCAGGGCTCCTCTAGGCTGGCCCTGGGGACACCAGGCCGTGTGGGGCGCCTGGTCTGGGACATTTATATGCTCCCTTTCCAGATCAGGAGGAGCCAGCGCCAGCTCTCTCGTTTATCCTGCGACAGGCAGTGTCCGAAGTTTGCAGCAGCCAGGACTCTCGCTTCTCTTTACTCGGACTTTGAGCAAGCGTTGTACTGGGTTTACTACAAGTTACTAAACAAACATCATCCTTTACTTGTCAGTTTTCAAACACATCTACCCAGGGGTCCTGAGTAATACAATATATGAAAAAATTCTGATGAACAATTATTAGAAAACTTGGGATGTCTTGGGGATATAAGGGAGTCTCTCAGCTAAAATTGTTGACTAGTCTGCAAAAATATCAGAATGTTAATAATCGGTTTGATTTCCAAAAGTTTTCACGTAATTTTCTAAGTGGGGACTTAGTTACTGGAGTTTTGATGCAGTGATTTAAGGACATCACTAACAAAGTTACACAATTTGTGGGAGCACTTGGAAGACTGGAAGTGACTCAGAAGCCTGCAGGAGTTGTTACAATGCCCTCCTAGCAAAAGGAATAGACTGCAAAACCCATTACAGTTGCAACCTCTCGCTGGCAAATTGCAGCCTCATTAGTAATCTTGGCAAGATGACGGGGGTTTTACATTACTGATCCTCTTGTTAGCCCCTCAAGTGTGCCACTCGAGTGCTCTTTTGGGAGCAGTTTGTGGAAGTGAATGTTGTAAATATATTGCCTTTACAGGCAAACAGACGGTCTCTGTCTTTGGGGCCATCAAACTGGCACATTCACAAACTCACTTAAAAATAAATGGGAAAGAGAAGGTAGTAGCTGAACCTGCCAAAAATTAGGATCTAATGATAATTGCATATAAATTTTGTAGTATTTTCCCAGTGAGCCAAGACATGTGCAGTAATATAAAGTAGCTTCCTTTCCCCACAAAACTCTCTCTTCAGTGGTGTGGATGTTCTAGATAACTTATAATTCTTCTACATGCAAGGATGACGTACATACATACATATATGTATATACACACACATATATATGTATATTTTTAATTTTTTTTTAAATTGAAAAACAGAAGTATCTATCAACAACATAGTGACTGACTTAAACACAGTAACATTACTGGAGGGCAATAGCAGTTATTCTCAGGCAGGCAGTAGGGGTTCCTGTTCAGGTATTCCACTAAGACAAGAAACGTATATAATTAGGAATCCTTCTGTCACAACTGTCCCCAAGCACTCCCTTGGTGTCCCTCACACCGCAGTCTGGCTGACAGCATGTGGTGATGCATCTAGTCAAGGAACATCATTATCTATCCACTGTGCCTCAGTTTTTCTCATAGATTCTTTAAACCTGGCTATTCTTCCATTAAACTGATCTGGGAGCTGAGGAGCATCCAAGCAGACTCTTTCCACTTCAGTAGAGCACTGGTAGCAATTTAACACATTTCCCAATAATTGCCCACAAATGCTTCATGAAGGAGAAACAGTTCCACAAAGCTTCTCAGATAATATTCTCCCTGATTACAGAGTCTCAGGAGGATTTTCTGCCAAGGAGAAAAAAATGCAACACCTTGAGGTTAGCTCCTCGTGAACTGTAAACAAGGTGCCTGTAGCCACACTGTTCACAACTTTTTCTCCTCTGCGTTCTTCCTCTGTTCATTACTGGCCCTTGTGTGGCTTCTGCTTTGAAAGAATTAATTATTCAAGCCGCCTACATGTCCCTTTTCAACAACAACTATTCGGTTTTTGTTACAAGGACAAAAACCTTTTGCAACAGCCGGGACAGATGGCTGAAGCCCAGCAGCACATTTCAGAGGAGTGCCACACCTCTGTGTTATCAAACCTGGCTTTATTTGCAAACCTCCTTATCGATTTTATTATTGTGCTTCTCTTGAGGATATTCTTGTTGCACAAAAACATAACATTGGGTTATTTTTTCAGTGCCTCATTAAGACAAAAAACTGGGAAACATGATCCAGATGCAAACTAAAAGCTGAACAATACAAAGAATAAAAACTATGTAATTTTATAAAAATCTTGTTTAAGAACTTATTATTTATCTTTTTCTGAATTTTTAACATGTTGGGGATGGAAACACTGCAGTATTATTCAGCAAATACCCTGTTGGAATATTTTATTCTTGCCATAGTGATACTATGTAAGCCGTGCTATCTCAAGGGAATGTGTAACAGCGCAGTGCCAGAATGCTGTGCTGAGGTATCTGTGCCTTCATACCTCCTTTCCTGCAGGGTTTTCTGCCTCTAAAAAGATGTCTGAGTTGCTTTCTCGCACTTCTTTGATCTGCTTGATCATTATATTCTAACCTATTCTTAATTTCCTCTTGCTGGCCCATTTTGAAAGCCTCATGTATGATTTCCAGTTGATAAAATTGCCATTGGGATGCCCTTGCTCTCGCTTTAGCATTGATCATAATCACTCATGAACAGATGCTGGGGAGGCAGATGATCTTTCAAATGTAGCAAGGAAGACTGGGAGGAGAATGCCTGGAGGCAGATCCAAGCACTTAGAAGGGTGTAGTCACACACGGTGGTGTTAGCTTGCTTCAGGGAGGGAGGGGAGTGAGAGCTGAACTTCAAAGTGCAATGGAAATGTAAAATCCTTAGTTCTATGATTCCTCCTTTCATCTGTGCTTTTTCTCCTGGCAAGGTGTTGCAGGCAGTTCTGCTTTCCGTGCCACTGAATAGACTCAAGCTTCAGTGAATGTAAATGGAGCCCCTGGACCAGGCTTTATCCTTCAGAAGTTCTAACACTTTCTGAAATTAATTTGAGATTGGATATTTTCAATCAGCAAAAGCAGGTACAGTCTTTCTAGGACAAACAAGGCACAGGTATTCTTCAGGCTCAAGTTGTAAGATGAGGAAGAGCAGGAAAATTGGGAATAATCCATCCCAGGGGACACCTTAGGCCAGTTCAAGCCATACACTGCATGGTGGTGCCAGACTGGCATCTGGGACAGAAGCTTTGGTGCAGGAACCTGCCTGTCCCAGGGACACCGTGTCTCACCCCAAATACGGGATGGCAAATACAGGCTCAGTGTTCTGGGGCTCCCCGCAGTCTGGGTTCCGTGGCCAGGCCAGGATCCCACAGGCTCTGCCCGCCCTGGGGCTCCTCAGCCTGCGTGTGGGATCCAGATGAGTCCCCTGAGCTCGTTGCTGGTGCTGCTGCTTGGCTGCAGCCAGCTCTGCTGTGCTCACTCAGGTACCAGAGCAGACACTGGCACCGTCGTCCCCTTGTTCAGCCCAAGTGAGCGGTGCCTCCAGTTTGGGCACGTGAGTTAATCTGTAACATCTCTGCCAGTGCTCCCACAGACCAGT
Source organism: Tichodroma muraria (assembly GCA_013390105.1). Taxonomy (NCBI): domain Eukaryota; kingdom Metazoa; phylum Chordata; class Aves; order Passeriformes; family Sittidae; genus Tichodroma; species Tichodroma muraria. Next base: position 22,486 of record WAAG01063862.1, on the reverse strand, counting down.
GATTTTGTGCACGAGAGACCGCCATGAAAATAAAAGTCTGCATTTATAAAGAACACCTGAAACGTAATATGAAACTTATACAAAGTTAACACAGCAAGAGCTCCAAACTGAAGGAAGTGGAGATCTTAAAAACAGTTTTTAAAGTTTTGTCAAGAAAATCCAGAAATAATTACTAATTTAATTACCTGGAGATACACCAACGGGCAGCCTAAAACATTGCTTACTTATTTCTGGAGCACTCATGTTTCTTTCTCATGAGCATTCAAGTTTCATGAGTAGTCACAAATTATTTTTTTTATCTGTGAAGGCCTGGCCTGATTTAAGAAGGACTTCCCTAATGTAACATGTGCAGGATCTGATGAACTGAGGTTCAACTTATAGAAAAAACTGCTACTGTCAAGCATTTTGAGTAGTCAGTTGTCCATATGAGATTAAAGGGGAAAAAAATATTTCTGCAACTTACAGCTTACAGTGAGGCCTAAATAGACACTGTTAAACTGTTCTTGTGCCAGGCTGACCCTGCTGACCCACCAAAGCTGCTCTGTCCCTGCCCTCCTCAGCTGGACAGGGGAGAGAAAATACAATGAAAAGCTCTTGGGTCAAGATAAGGGCAGGGAGAGATCACTCACCAGTTGCTTCCACGGCAAAAGAGACACAACTTAGGAAATTAGTTTAACTTATTGCCAATCAAATCAGAGTAGGATAATGAGAAATAAACACAAATCTTTAAAAAAACCTTTTTTTTTCCCCCAGCTTAACGAGTCACACATTCACTCCCTTCTCCCCATGGCTGCACAGGTTACAGGGTATGGAGGTGATGGTCAGTTTGTCACACCATTACACCCTCTCTCTGCTGCTCCTTCCCCCTCAGGGGGAGGATTCCTCACATTCTTCCCCTGCTCCAGCTTCCCATGGGGTCACAGCCTCCTTTGGGCACCCACCTGCTCTGCCATGGGGTCCTCCAGGGCTGCAGGGGCACAGTTGCCTCTCCATGGGCTTCAGGGGAATTGCAGCTCCAGTGCCTGAAACTCTCTCCTTGACCCTGGTGTCTGCAGGGCTGTTTCTCTCCACATCCTCACTCCTGTCTCCATCTGTGCAGGTTTTATGCCCCTTCTGAAACACCTCATCGCAGAGGTGCTGCCACCATTGCCAATGGGCTCAGCCTTGGCCAGCGACAGGTCAGTGCTGGAGCCTACTAGCCTTGGCTCCATCAGACACAGGTGAAGCTTCCAGCAGCTTCTCACAGCAACCACCCCTTTAAGCCACCCCTTTAGCTTCCCTCACTACCAAAATCCCACCACACAAACCCAATATAGTGTTAAACAAATTTGGCTACAGCTGCTGTATAAAATCAGTCCCAAAAGTTACTGTGGTTCATGGTAAGCCATGCTCAGTGATGTAGTACCAGTTAATTTGTCTCAGTGTCCTCCCAATGAGGGGATGTACTTCAGTCTTGCTCATTTAAGAATATAATCTTTCTCTGATCTTTGAAGTGATGAAATGAAGGAGTAGATCACGGGGGCATAGAAATTAGAGCAGTAAAAGAGCTATTAGACTGTAGAGCTCATTATTCCATCCCTAAAAGAGTACTTTGCAGTTCTTCTTGGGTGCTTTGTCCAGTATACCTAAAAACCTGTGAGCACAGGAAGAATGAAGGAGCAATTCTAGTGTGCAGAAATGTCAGTCCTTTTCTCTCTGCTTTGATCCAGCCACAGGATGAAGCAAAGCAGTAATTGCTGCCATTATAGAGAACAAATCTATTTGCATTTCTACAGTGCTTCAGCTCTAGCTTCGAATGCCTAATCAGTCCTATTGCTGGAAAAATGTTTTCCAGCCTCTTGTCAAATCTATGTCTGATTGCAGTGCATTACTGCAGAGCCACTTCACCCATGCCCTGGTCCCCATCACCAGAAGGCTGGGTGAGAATTTTTGAAGCCAATGCTGGTGTGTAGGAAACAATACAACAGTGTCTGACAGTGCTTCAGTAACTGGGCCTCTAACAGAATCCTGCCCCACGTAACATGTGAAGTTTGTGTTTCTAGAACTGTAAAACCCTAAAGAATGGGGTTGTAAAGATCCCCTTACACACCTTTGCAGGAATAGTAACATTTACCCCAATGTCCATGTTAGCCTTAGCCTTAATCGTTACATTGCATTTTCCTCATCCAGACTTCCCCAGCAGTTTTGGCTGTAGGCTGTTCCTCATCCCCTGTTCTGCATGCTTTATCAGAGTGATAAGCACTGTCGAGCCACTGCTACATCCTGATGCAAGCCTAGCTGCACAGTGTGACACATATTTGTATATTTACCATGAATCCCAATGAGCTGCACCTGCTTTTCTACTAACCACTAGTCCTGTTCTGCCTGCACAAACCCTGGAAATTTAAGGACAGTTTAAGCTTAGTATGCAGTTCTCAGGACTGATATAGCTGCTTGGTTTCAATCACCCAGTACAGAAGTGTTGTAATCTGGCCAAATCCCATATGTTTGTCTTATTTACAATTCTGTTTAATTTGATGTGTAATGTACATGAGTCAGACAAAAATCATTTTTCCCATGATGTTTTTACATACACATTTAAGAATTTTATGTCCTGTAATCCACTGTCACTGTTAGTGCTGTTCCAAAGTCAAAATCATTTAAACAAATACCTCAATCTTTTCTCATCAAAACCATTCATTTTTCATGCATTTAGAAAGTAAATTTTTCCATGAGAAAGCAGCCAGTACCTTACGACAGAATTTCCATTTAATGAATTTAATTATCATTCTTTTGCCTCACCCAGGAAACATTTAAGGCAATTTTCCATTTAATCATTTCAACTAAATGCTACAGCAGTAGCTTTGGATTTTAAAGATTTTCAAACTTTTTTTTGCTATGTTCCTGTTTTCCTATAGAATGGGAAACTTCATTAAACAAGACACAACAATCATGAAAGACCACGTAATGGGAACAGCGTGTCCTGTAACTGGGCATCTGCATTCCTTAGTTAGAGAACTGACCTCCATGAGATACACCAAATCAATCTGTCCTAGAGATGTTACTTCCACAAACTGTTCAGGAATGCTGTGGTAAAACTCTCTTTTATACATCCAACTTGTGCCTGTGTAAGTCTCCTTATCAGATCCCAGTGCTAGAAAAATAAAATACATTTATTTAGAAGGTCGTTCTGCCTTCAGGGGAAAGGAAATGAAAACCTGGACAGGGAGTGAAGTAGATCTTGACACATCTGTAGATTTATGCTAGAGGTTCAATCATATATCCTACAGGATCCTATAGGTTTATATCCCAAATCTCAGAAGGAATAAGAAATAACTTCCGCCTACTGCCTTCTGCTAGCAATAACTAACCAAATGTTTTGGCAATTCCTAAGCTTAAATGGGGTCTATCCTTGGCTGCTGTCAGTGAGGGGCATGGATACAGGATAGACCCACAGAATATACTCGTACTGCTGTGTGGGTGGGCTTTGTGCAGTGTGAACTATAGTAAAAGAAGGAAAAAAGAATTCTACTAAGGGCTTTTTATGTGGTTAAAGCCTGGGAGGATCCCCCTGGTATGTCCAGATCTGACAGAAAGCAGCTTGCACTCTGAATATCTAGAACCTTCTTGGTGGTGGGGGCAGGATGTTTTCATTGGCATTTTCGTTCACTACCTTGAACTTGTCAGGTTACTCTCAACATACTTAAAAGCAGAGGATTGGGGAATGACCTCTCTCATCCCACCCCTCACACTCTCCACAAACAGCAATTACCTAGTGTTCCACATCCTTGGTTATTATGAGTCTTTGCCCAAAGAAATTTATCATGAAAATGTTGCACCTCTTGAGGCTGAAGGCAGATATTTTTGGCAAACAATGTGTCAGACATTTTTGGGACCTTTTAGGCCAGTCACTGGCATAAACCCTGAGGCTGCCTGAGGAGCAGACACTAGAATAGACAGGGAGCATAGTTGTCTTACTTCCCTCTTGTTGAAAGGGGAATTCATGAATTCCCAAATTCACTCTTCCCCCATTCCCAGAGCTGCCCAGGTCTTTGCCATACACGTTTTGAGGCATCAGAGGAAAACATCACATTTCTGCACATCATTCTCATTATCATAATTAGCCACAATTAAAGAGCAGATACGTATTTGATGAACTTTGATATAAAAATAACAAAATTACAATGAAGAAATGGTTGTGTGCTATGGAGAGGAACCAACACCACTGTGTGAAGAACCTGACTGAAATATTTGTGTTCTATTTGCACTGAATCCATGTGATCCAGAAGTGCAGTCTGGTGGGAAGAGACAGCTCCCACATGACAGCCGACTCCTCCTCTATAGGACACTGATACCTGTCAAACTCATTATTACAACTTCAGAAGCCACAAACCTACTAAATAAGAGCGTTTAAAATAAAAATACAGTAGCACAATAGTAGGTTTCTTGGGAACCCTGCTGCTGTATTTAGTGTATTAAAAACCATTTTATCTAGCACACCAGTTAAGCAGGAGATAACCTGCTTGCCACAGGTTCAGTGTTTTGAAGATCATGCCCTGCTGATTCATTCTGAATCATATCACCACAAATACTTTCACCCTGAGAAGTTATTTACTGGCTTGGAAGGTTCCTATTTCTGAAAGTTCATCACAGTAGTTTCATGTCGCTTTAGGCCTATCTGCATGCCTGTCCATCAGTTAATTTTTTCTTTTCCAATAAAAAACCTGTTTTCATTTGACCAATGAGCATCATTGCACCTTAATACTCTTATATCCCTAGAAACAGGAGCTAGCCTGGGCACAAGAAATTTTATCATTATCCTCTATCTTTGTTNACCCAAACTTGAAATGCTTGATAAAGGTCGGATGTTTTTCTTTTCCTGTCTATACACTTAGAGAAATTCTCCCACTTTCAGATGTCTAAATTTTAGATTTCAATTACTAAGGCATAAGACTAATCCATATCCCAAGGTGTAACCACACCCTAAATTTAGAAATGTGGAACTTTGATGTTTTAAAGTTGGTTGATATTCCAAAGTGTCCCCTATTTCTAAGGGAGACTGAAGCAAGCCCAGGTAGGCTCCTGGAAACTCTCAAGCCTTAGCAACATCCCTGTCTGTCCTTAACACATTTAACTTTTTCAACAAACACTAAGTTTTACATTTGAAATCTGCACTAACTTAAATGCCTGTTGAGGGTACCTGGCAATCTTCATTTGTAGTGCAGGTATGAATTCCTCTTTTCTTTGTTCTTGAGCTACTTGTACCACCATTTGACTGAGCTAATGCAATAAAAATACTAAAACTGTTTCAAACATTTTTCTTTATAGTTCATTTCATGCCCTATTTTACAGCAAGTTATTCTCTAATCTAATTTACATTATTCTGAAATCACAAACTGATCCTAATTAGCTTTTAATGGTAATACAAGCTCATCTAAAGGAAACATCAGGTGCTGCAGTGAAAACCTACTGTAGAAGTTCCTTGCAAATGAGATCACGGGGTTTATGTATTTTGATATGAAATATTAAATGAAAATATTTTCTTGGTTTAGGTCTTAAATTCAATATTTACACTGTCTTTTCAAATGTGGGGCAAAAGTGTTGTTGTTTCAGAATCTTTGGAGGAGTTAATTCTGAAATTAAGAAAATAGCTGAATTATTCATTAATTCATCCAGCATGAATAATAAAGAGAAGCATGAATCTGCCTTTAACATAGATAGATAGAAGGTAAGGATCCAGCAATGTTTCTATGCTTGGAGAGGGAGTTCAAAACTTTATTGGCTCTCACTTTCTTGAGTCAAAATACTTTCCTTCTGAATTTCTGCTGAATCAGACTTTNTAGTTCTCAGACTTTTTTTCTTTTTTCTTTTAATCACTCAGATCTGAGAGGTTTGAGGACTTTAAACAGACAGGTCTTTTATAGTAACATTTCTGACTGTCCTGAAAACTATTTTTGAAAGTAGGATTTTTCTGTCATATGGAGTTCTGAAGAAAACTCATGGAGTTTTCTTGACACATACAATATTCTTGAGGTTGAAAAGACAAAATTATCCTCATATATCCCTCTGTCAATATAATGAGGTGATATGCAGTGATAATAGATGTTGGCACATTTGAAGCTTCAAAGGTGAAGAAAACAGGTACAAAGTTTTGTTCTGCGTCCATAGCTGCTCTGTGACAGTGCTATCAGATGTGGTTAAAGCCATGGATTTAGCAGTCTTTAATATTAAAGTCAGACATTTATATTGTTAATGGGTTTGGATTAGGCACCTTAACATTTCAGAATACAAAGCACCCGCTGAGAACTAGAGAGAAACTTCTCATATTGGAGGCAATTCTATGAGCTGCAACAGGTTTTCTTTAACTTACAAAACCCCTAAATATTTAAACCAGACTAAATTCTTCAGAATATTGACTTCTTGTAGGTAAAGAAAGAACCTTGTGTGTTATGATTGCTAGAATTATGGTAATCATTGAAGTATCTCATTGATGAAGGGAATTCATTGCTGACTGACTGAATGAGCCATTAACCAGTAAACGCAATTTACCCAACCCCTGACTGACTTTTTGTGTTGGTTCAGGATGAGACAACTGTTGTGTAATCTGAGAACTCCGAGTTATTGACATTTAATTACACCTAACTCCTGTAGATAATACAATCACTGTCTTATTTTCTCTCTGTAAACTGGGTATTTTCAGTCCTTTTTTCATAATGAAAGTCTCTTCGTGTCACTAATATTTTTTTTAGAATTCCACAACCTTCTGTACAACAGTGATTTAGGAATTTCTAGAATAATTTTCTTTATTGTATCTGGAAAATCTTATGTCTGCTTTTTCTAGATTTAATTTTTATTGTCATGAGGATATCTGTCTCAAAATATGTATGTAAGACTGCCAGTAATTCATCACCTTTTTAAAGGTTCTCTCAATTTATAACACTGAGTAAAGTAAATCTTGAGGTAATGTTTAAATTTGTGTAGTGCAATAAAATATTAAGTGGCACTATGATTTGGACAGAGTACAGTTGACAGTGTTTCATGGCTCATTTACCCAAGTAATTATTACATTTTACTCAGCACTCTGTGATCAGGTGCAGGTTTTTCATTGCAGAGGTTCAGGCTGTTATGTATATAATGCATAATGGCTCTGATTTAAGTGGAGATCAGGAACACAGGATCCTAAAGCTGTGTTATGCTCATTAGAAAAATATTAAAATTACATTAAATTATAGTGTGCAGTCGTGAGTGGTGGTGAATTGGTTTGTGTGTCCACATTGTTGTAAACCTCTAACACAGGAAGGGCTATTTGAAAGTCAGTCTGAAAAAAAGAGATAAGAGATTTAAAGAAAAAAACCAAACCATGAAATACAATTTATTGAGAGTTTCCAGTGAAGA
>WAAG01063862.1:303-15095 GCA_013390105.1 Tichodroma muraria | reverse complement strand
CATGAAGAAGGATTGAGAGTTTCCAGTGAAGATTAGTGACCTCAACTAACTTTCATCTCATGTATGTCCATGCCTTACCCCCTTTTTCACTCCTTACTTTTGCTACACTGTTAGCATTTACCAGCAAAATCTACATTTGTATCTTGAAATTTTGAAACTCGGCAAAATGGGGGTTTTTTTGCACTGTAAAAGAAAGCATCTCTATATTTCAATAGATATTTCCCATGTTTGAATGTACTACAGAAGACTGACCAAAATAAAATTCTTGCTGACCTGTTGCTATTCTTTATTTTCATGAGCACAAATGCATAGGAAGATATTTTTAGTTAAGCAAAGGCTCAAACACTGAGGCTTTCTGAGCACTCAAGCCTTCTACAGTCTCGCTCAAGCCAGTCCTAAAGCCTCAAATACAAATATGGGTGGTCTTCCCTTAAGAGAAAAAACAGGGCATGACAGCCCTGCAATTTTGAAGTTTCTTTCAGGTCTCTTCACTTTTTCTGTTCCCAGTGGCCCCCAAATTGACTGATATAGAAACCTAGGCTGGATTTTTTATTTACATTCAATACCTGTTTGTTTGATTGAATCACTCTGAACAGCTTTCACTTCCCCAAAATTCTGGTAGCAGAGGACTGTCTGAGGAGCCCAGCTACCTGGGGACCCATGATTACTGAAATGCAGCCTTTCTTTCCCTATCTCTGAGGTGTAAAGCATGTTTCTTCCCATTTAGCCTTCCCATCCCAACTTCTGACCTAAGAAGCAAACAGAAGATGGTCTGTGACTGCTTCCGAAATCTGGGTGATAGATCTTTTGAATTGCCAGCTGGGAAAAGCCGAGGAAAGACCCTTTGCACCTCCCCAGCTATGTGGAGCTGTGTGTCAGATCTGCTGATGCTAAAGCTCTGTGAGAGCTAAAGCTGTGTAGTTCTAATGCTCAGCTGTTGGACAGCCACTGTGCCCCTGGTAACTGGGAATGCAGTGAATTTGTAAAGCCAGGTTCTTCTCTGATCTCTGTTACTTCTATAGCCAGAGGGGTGGTTTTCTTCCTGTGTGATTTATACAGAATAACTTTAGGGAATGTTTCTATTGCTTTATTGTTACCTGACACACTTCAGTGAGGTTTTCTCCTGCTTTGATTAGTGAGAAAATGATTTTTTGGAGAAAAGCCCATGATAGTACACTTTCTAGTGACAAAACTGATTTAAAAGATGACCAAAAGAAGGAAGTAGTAGCACATGGAGTAATTTGAAATAACGGATCACTGCAGCCAGAACATTTAATGTGAGGAATTCTATTGTATGGAAAAAGTTAAAGGAATATATTGGTATGGTAGAAGTAGAAAGATCAAAATAAAGGAATGAGTTTTTAACTTTCATTTCTACTATTTATCTTTTTCAGCATATATTTTAAATTCCAACAAGTGACTTCTTTATTTCTATTATGGTATCAGCCAATCGCTACGTTACTTCATATACAAGCGAGAATAAAATCATCCATGTTTCCTATTGTTGGCTAATTAATACCACTATTCCATGTGAAAAAAAAGAAAGTGAAGGAAGAAATATTTTTTTTATCTTTTACTTGCATGATTACACTCTGTAGCTATGTTCAACTGGCTTCAAGCTACAAGATAATTATGTCTAGATAGGGAAGGGTTCTTTAGGGAGTTAGACTGTGAGATAAAAAATTCTCTGCAGACTAGAAAACTTATTTGGCAAGAAAGATTTAAATTACAAGTCCCTTCCATGCTACACAGCATAACTGCACAAACACTTTAAATCTGAAATTATGCTTTTAAAATCTTTAACACAACAAAGACCCATAGTGAGATTCAGCAGTGATAATGCAATGAATAACAAAGCTGAAGAAAATACAACTGCTGATAAAATCATCAGGTAGATGGGGCTATCTGTATTGAGGATACAGGGCATGTGTGCGTGCTGTATATCTTCACTTAGCAGGTTCTGTTACATTCTATTTATGTCCCCTAGAGCTTTAAATTAGTAGATTCTTTTAGAACTGATAGGTTTTCCCATTTTAGTTTACATGAGAGGATGCAGTTAGTTTTCAAATAAGCAGTCTCCTATAAACTAACCTGCCAGTATGTATTTATTGCCATAATCTTTTCAGTTTGCTCTGTTGCAGAGGGATAGGTGCTATGATGCCAGGTCCTGCAAGCTGAAGATGTGGCTGGGATTTTTAGGAGGTAAAGCTCAACACAGATTTCTTGTCTGACTACATACACCACTTGAGGCAGATTTTTACCACAAGGGATTTGAAGGATTTTTTTCTATTTGCATTTTTCTCATCTCACATGTATCTAAGGTACCTTAAGCACTGTCATCTTGTCGCCTCTGTGCACTGTTCATAGCTGCTCCTCTCAACAGTTCTTTTGGACCCTGCTGTCTCACGTTCCCAGGAGTGCTGGTCCCGGGCTGGTTTTCCCAGCTGCCTTTAGGAACAGCACAGCCTCTTGCTGTCGCATTGCCTGCCGGCTGTGCTGTGCTCGCTATGCGATACTTATTTGGCCTTTCTTAGCCACCCAGAGGACTAAAACTCTTGCTAGGCTCTCAGCCTCCCTGTCTTGAAGACTGTTATCTTTTCCCTTCCCAGCGTGGTCTGACCCTGTTTGTGAACTACTTGCAATGCTTCTGTGTTTTTCATCTTTCCTGCAGCCTCCCCATTCTGCATCAGACATACTCCACTTCCTCTGCTCTAAAACTACCAATTATCTCTCTTCTACTAGCAGTGTGCTGAAGAGAGGTTTTTCTATTGAGAACTTTCTGACAAGAGCTTCCCAAAAACCCCCAAAGCAATTCTGCTGTCTCATTTCAGATCCCTTAAAACCAGATGTTGCTAAAGGAAACTCTTGCAAAAAAATAAGCCTCCATTGAGCTGCATCTAAAGCTCTTTCTGAGCATTTAGAAAGTTTTGTATGTAGTAATTACTCCTTAAAGGCCTTAGGAGATGGCTCTCTTTTTCCCTCTACATGTAAACAGCAGCTAGTTCACAGAAGTCCCAGTCCCAGAGTAGCCTTCCTAGAGAGCACCTTTATAAACAAACTCACTGGAGCCTTCCAGCAGTACAATGACAGCCAGTGTGCTTTCCAAACTCCTTTCCTCAATGCACAGCAGAACTGTGGTAGTAAAAAAAACTGGACCCTGCACAAATGGAGACTCTTCACCCCTACATTTTTACACCAACAAGCTTCAAAATTCAGTCTGGCTTCAAAAATCTAAGGACAACCTAATACTCAGAATAATTAAAGCCTTGAAGAGCTTTTGTTCTTGTTCTTCAGTGTCTGTTATTTACTTTTATTTTTGTTAGTTTTGTCAGTTTAAAGGTGTTTTTTGTGGTGTTGTGCTGAGATTTTGCGTGGTTTGTGTGGTTTACTTGCTGGTTCATCCTTGAAATTATGGTAGTTAAAGTTCAGTTTCCCAGAAGATTCTTACTCCAGCAAGTCAAATATTTATATGGTGTTTCCTCTACTGTGCAATGACAGCATTCTATGTAGCATTTTTTAGTGATGAGGCACTCTGTAAGTGCCAGACTTGCGTAACCTGGAAAATTCTGAATTCTCATGTGCTTCATTACATTATTGTTTTTCTCTTTTCCTGCTGAAGTGGTAAAATACTTGCTCTAGCTTGATGAGCTCCTCCACAGATTTTAAAAAGAAAAATGTTTGGGTGTAGAAAATGTCAGCAACAAAGCTACTCTGAAATTTATTCTTCTGTTGTCTTACTTTAATAAAGTTCCAAATCTATGACATATCAGTTATTCACAACCATTTTTTGAAGTTTTCAGCAAATTTTAATTACTGATCAATTTAGCTGCAATTTGTTTCTAAAGTATAATGTTTCCATAAGTATAATGTTTCTAATCATCTACTTTCTGATCACACAAATACATTGCTGAATTTGAAGATTTATTCATGACAAAAAGAAGTTGATAAGGAGGTAGGACAATTCCAAGTCAACTCCCTGCTCTGTACTGATTCTGTGTAGCTTCTAGAACAGACATATATACCTAGATGCAAAAAAATGGCACTCTTTGGGGCACTTTGTCACCCAGCAGAATTCATAGCTTCAAGACACCCACACAAAGCTAGAGGCACAGAGAGAAAAGAATTTGACTTCAAAGTCTGGCTTAAGGCCAGACTTCCATCACCCAGGACAGGACCCATGGCACCTGGTCCCACATCACACTTGCACATTCATGTACATTCCAACTGCCTAATTTAATGAATAATGGCTTATTTTGAACAAGGTGGAGCATCTCATAGGAATTGGGACCTAGTTTGGCATGCTCTTAGTGTAGGAAAAATGAAGGACAATGGGATAAAGCAAGGTTCTCGATCTGAGGCTCACATGTCCTGCTCTATCAGAGTAGAGTGAAAAGGGACTGCAATGTGGAGCCAGCTCTTCTTCCTGCAGCTTTGGGCTTTGTGAGAGTCAGGATCTCCCCACAGTTCTCACTGGCAGACAGGTCAGTCATCAGTTTGTGAATCCCAGAGGATCTCTAGACAACCAGGACATGCATTTCACAGTGCTGGACAAACTCCTCCAAAAAACCTCTTTGGGAGTTAAGAGGTTTTATGGGTGAAAGTGCAGCAGGGACCTCAGGCAGCAGCTCTGAGGACTCTGATTTTTGACAGAAGTCTCCTGTCCTAAGTCCTTGCCCAGCTCTGTGCCTCATTCTTTTTGTTCCACACAATCCTACTCATGCTTCATTTGGGGAAAATGAAGGGACACTATCTCTTGTGGTAAATACAGTGTTCTAAATGATGCACAGTTCACAGTATAAATGCAAAATCCAGCCTTATACAGAAAATAGCTCTTACTCTATAAAATTGCCAGATAAGGATCATTTAGAACACAAGTATAAAGATCCCACAGTTTAAGAGGCAACAACTTTACCAAGGTATTTGCAATATAGATTAAAAATGTGTTTTCAAAAAGTATATAAAATAAAATAATTTTGCAGTGTTATCTTAAAATTAAGATTTTCAAAGCCACATTGGAAATTAGAGTTACATTGATTTGCCACTCAAGTTCTGTTTCCTTTATACTGCCCTGAAGATCTCAGTTCTGAAATTCTAAAACAATGACAAATGAAATTTAGTGTTCTCTATTAGTAAAAAAGTAAACAAGATTATTTCACAGACAGGAATTGGAAATAGAAGTGCTGTCCTACTCAACAGATTCAGAGCTTCTTATGTTAACTGCATTGGTGCCAATAGTCAGCTCTGTGTCAGCAGTGAACTGGGTGGGAACATGTTCCCATGGGACAGGAACATTCTGCAGGAAATTCAGAGTCACTGATACTTTGCTTTATTTACAACTTACTAATAGACACTTAATAAATTTTTAAATATATATTAAATGGATTTTTGATTAATAAAGCAATCCAATTTACTGAAATTTGATGTAAACTTGGTCAAAATATGCTAAGTGTATCAAATTATATGACAGCAGCCCTAAGAACCAATAAGACTATTTTTTTCCAATTCTACTTTATAATAGCAGTAGTACCATCAGTACAGAATATTTCCATGGGATTAATGTCCTGCTGTCTTTGGGATGTGCTTTCCTTGTCGGGTTTCCATCAAGAACAGCTGTGTTGGGCACTTCTGGATGATGTGTAATATCACTCCCAGCTCAGGTATCCAGCTGGGATCCACCTTTTCAATATACAGAAATATCATTACTAAATTTGCCAAAGAGTTAAAACTTAGTTTTATTTACTATTTAAAATGTTTTTTAAATGAGTGAGAAGAGTATCTCTGGTCAAACCTGCAAGTAGGTATAGGCAATTATTTCTAAAAGACATGGCAGCACTCACTTCCATTACTGTGGCTTTGGATACAATTGAAAATTGGGAGAGCAGCACCACAGTCAGGTTTTGAAGGACCCATTCCTTAAAGCTGACTTAATTTTGCTGGGGATAAAAAGAGTAAGTTCACTTCAAGGTCTTGAGTCGTTAATTGTTCTTGATACAGAGGAGATGGGGTCAACCGATGTGGCAATTAAAGGATGGTTTATTGCAAAATCAGTCTCATGGGAGGGTGAAGCCTTTAGGTTGTTACATTCGGCGCCATGACACCAGAAAAGCATCTTAATTCCAGTTACAATGTCTTTTATAAATTTCTTATCCACAAACTACTTCCACAAAGTTCTCTAGCATCTTCATAAACCAATCATTAATTGCTACGCTTGCTACATTTCTATTGTGATGCATCTCTTTATCCAATCACACAATTCTACAAAAACTTACTGCTATACCTTCTGCTTTTAATAACTCTTACAGGTTTTATTACCAAACTTTAATTATTTTCTACTATTTTGTTTAATATACTTATTTGCTTATATGAAGTATATTTCTGCTTGCTTAAAGCATATTTCTATTTAAACTATGTCAGTTTTGCCTTTACTGTTCTAAACTCTCAAGCCTTCTCCAAGGCCCTAGGTCAAATATTGTATCCATCTCTATCTCTGAGCCTGAATGCTCGAAGCCTTGGGGGCTCTCTGGGCCTACATTTCCCACAATTATTCTTTGGGAAGGGAGAGAAAGTGAGCTCATCAATCACGGAGACTCACAGCTGGATACAATGTTTTAGTGAACTGTTTGCTGGAGAACTTTTGTAAATATGTACACAAATACTCAGGGCCACTGAGGAAGGCTGTGGTGACCTATCTGCTCCTCTCCTCGTGCAATACAGTGAGCTTGGTGAAACATCTGAAAGCGATTTGTAATTAACTCCCAGGCTGTTAATTGCACTTTATCTGTCCCTCAGATCTGTGATCATGTGACTTTGGGAGCACCTTAGGAGGATAGCTGAGGGCAAAACCTAGCTCAGGATGAGCATGGCATGGAACTTATTTAAATGATTGGTTTAGAGTCTGAAGTTTGAAGAGCACAGTTGTCGATTTATGTGTTCATGGAACAGGCATTGAATGCAATGGGGTCTATTATTAACTAGATTGAACATGAATAATGTTGTAAAAATACGCAACAGGTTCTAACAGCAAGTGAATCTCTTTTTTCCAAGTTATTTCAAGATTTAATTGGAATGCACATCTCAGAGAGCACTGCCTATTTACGTAAACCAGTGATAACATTTCCTGTGAAACTAGTGAGTCTGTAGCAGTGCATTTTGAAGTGTGACTTTGTTGGCTCACTGTCACTGTGAGTTGTTAAATATGCCCCTTTAGAGACCTTATGTGGAACTTTGAGTGCTGCTAACATTTAAAAGCTGATAGAATAAAACAATTCATTTAGAAATACAGAGCAAGCCATAGAGCTGATAGTAGAACTGCCTTCGCTTAAATGTTCTACATTAGACAAATTTGTCTTAATAATGTCTTCTTAAGTTTACCTCATCTTTCCTTTTGAAAAATAAACAGCCCAACCATTGTCCTCTGCAAACAGCAAATGACAATTACCCAGGAAACCCTTGATTTGGAATTGTCTCTGACGTTTCAATTTGACAGTCTAACAGGAAATAGAATTTTTATATGATACCAATTTAAGTTCAGTATTCATGTGATTTGTTCATTGAAAAGGAGCTGAAGAGAATAAGAATCTATTTAATACAGTAAATTAAACATAAGTATTAAATAGTCTGTCTGAATACCAGTCTTATCTTTGCCCTGACAGCTTGATAATGTATGTTAATGATGGTTTGTGAAGGCCATAGTACATATTGGCCAATTAAAGCAATGGGAATTAAACTTCACTGACTGTTTATTTTTTGAATCGCTGATGTCTGCCACAGATCCAGGTAACCATTTCAAATAAATTACTTTTTCAAAAACCAGAAGAGTAAATAAGAACTGTATATGTCATAGAAATGTTCAAAATTTCTGTTCTTGGTGTTTTTTTCTTTCCTTAGCTGTTAAATATCTGATATTCTGATAATCATAAGTCAATCAAAGTCAAAGTCAGCTCCAGAGGTCCCTTATGGATTTTTAGTAGCTGCTTTTCCTAGGTTGACATCACACACTTTATAATTGAGGTTGCTGAAAAGATTGGGAAAATGTTCTCCAATCTTCAGGACACCACCTGTTGCTTGCTGATATGAGAACTGCTGTAAGCTGAAGCCTCACAGATAATAATCACAACCTCACATCCACGTGTGACCTAACCCAGTTTAAAGATAGGGGAATGGAGCGTTCAAATTTGGCCATATAAAACTGTTTATATGGTATCAGTGAAGTGTTCATGAAAAACACAACTCTAAAAAAACAGATACCAAGAAATTGAACTTGAATTTGCAGATGTGAGATTTAAAGCCCAGAGTTACAGTAAATGGCACAGTCCAAGAAGCAGACTCAGTCAATTTTGGAATCACAGAATTACAGAATCATTTATGTTTGGAAGGATGTCTGGAGGTCTTCTAATGAAAACAGTTTAATCTCCAAGTTAGCCTAGGTTTCATAGATTTTTCCAGGTTTTGTTATGTTGAAAATGTCAGTAACAGTACTCAGATGTAAAACTCTTGCTATTTGCAGCTGTGGGAACACAGTAAAGGAGAAGATGAACAGATTTTTTTAGAGGTTGTCTACTAAGACAAAGTACAAATTCTGCAAGGGTGCATTGAAATTTTGCAAAATTTTCAGCTGAGCTGTTAAAGGAGATGGAACAGAAAACATTTTGTGACGCATGTGAATGCTGCACTAGTGTTAAAAAACTACCCTTGAGAAGCTTCTCTGAGAGACTTAGGAATAAAGCTTTCAAACTCCTGACTTTTAAAAGAAATGAGAAAAAGCAATATTGTTTGACTAGTCTTCAAATAAAGTCTTAATATTTAACAAAATATTTTGGGCTTTTGATTTATCATACTGACAGCTTAAAAGTATGGTATCAAACAATTTGTTTCCACACAACCAGTTGTTGCAAGATTACTGTAAAAGCTGCATCAAATTTTTATTCTCAAATTAATCCACACATCCAATATGCTGCCACTTCTTAGATCACCCAGCTGTATTAATAAGATTCAGCACATCATTGAAGCCTACCCTCAGAGCAGAAGAAAAACACAGAATTTGGAAGCACAAGGAAAACCTAGGAAAATAAACTGCTTATGGAATAAAAGCGTCCTTACAATTTCCAAGTGTATTTCTTGTTAGTGCTATGAATAGGGCTCTGCGGCTGGCTTAGTTTCTTTTCCCATTTTCCAGTCCAAGACTATTTAGTTTCACAAATGTTGACTTATGATGAGTAATGTGTAAGACAAATGCACTGATTTTGATTATAAGAGTACTAAATCACTGCTGATAAATCTGGAACAATCAAGAGGAAAAAAAAAGTAGAAAAAACACAGAAGCTTCTCTTGCACTGTATAGAATAAGTTACAAGGATTACTTTTCCTAGGGTTTTAAACAGGCTTGTAAAGCTAAAGCTGCAGTTAAGAAAACTATTTTTGTGTGAGAAACTGTCATTGATTAATATTGTTTTTAATTACTGCTCTGCTTCTATAGTGTCTGTGCACATCCAATAGTTTTTTAATGTTCAGTCTTGCTCCCTCTGCTATCAATTCACAATATTCTAAGTTGTTTCATGTGTTCACTAAACTTATCCATAAATTTCAACCCCTCAAAGATTTAAGAGAATTTTGAATTGTTTTGCACTAATTAAGTGGTCGACACTGGTGAAAATATTCCACTGTTTTGTAGGATTTGCTAGTGAATTATAATCTCAAGTATGTAAAGAGCTCAATGGCATTCCAAAATCAGTTAAAATATGGTTCCCTAGAGGACTGATATATATTAGGGCATAAAATAATCAGTATAAAGATTTTATCTGTGATAACTAGGGTTCATTTGGGGTTCATTTTTTTTAAGAAATCTTTAGTAAAATGTTGTTAGTGTTACAAACAATAAATTAATCTTAAGATGAAATAATAAATTCCTGTCAGATTTGCTATATGATTTTTCATTTAATTCTTCACTGTGTAGGATTATAAACTCATTTCAAAGAGAGATTTAATTTCCCTTGGCTGTGGAAAGCAATTAAGTTTCAAAAGATGTTAAAAACTGATCTGTTGACTTGACAGAAGTTGGTTTGATTGAGCTCCTTATTTGTGATAGTAAAGATGACTGGTAGGTGTTTACGTTTAAATAAAGACTTTTACTGTCAGGGCAGTAAACAAACATATGCAAGGTAAAATTTTCTAGTATTGTTAAGAAGAAGGAAATAATGTCACAGCACTCTGTAGGTTTTATTTCTGAAGTTTGTCTGAAGATTTTTAATCTAGATATTTTGGCATAAAAATAACTCAGAAAAATTGCTCTTATATGCTGTGTGTTCTTTTACATAGAAAACTAGCGCTTGAACTAAGATTAAGAAATTAATTTATGAGTGGAAATACTTGGGACTGTGTTTTGCATTATAGACTGTGATCCTTAAATATCAACAATACTTTGTGATGCCTCAAAAAACTTTTATGTCTCTAGAAAAGACAGAAACTTCAAGGATAAAATAAGGTTGCTCTTAACCAAATAATTGAACATCTCCTTCCAATAATTTATCATTTTCAGTAGAGAAAGTTTCTCATTTTAAGACCTCAAGTGAGAGGTTAAATTTTAAGTAATAATATTTTAAAATTCCCAAATTATCCCTTTATTATCCTTGATTTAAAACATGAGACCAGTATTTACATTTTTCTTTATTCTGACCAATAGGCATAATTTATCACATTGTCAAGGAAATCATATCTTATTGTTTTATCTGCTTAAAACAGCACAGATTTCCCTGTTTCACTGTTGAAACGGTTTCCTCATGTTAGTATTGGGATTTGGTTTCCAATGTTCCCTGACTCTGGGGATGTTTTGGTGGGATCCTTTCAAAGGTGGCCTGGCAGCTCCTTCTCAAGAGCAGCAGTGAGGGAAAGGTGCTGGAGTGGAGCCCCAGCTCTCAGTCCCTGCCCAGCAGAGCCCTGCAAAGTGAACCTGCACGTCGGGGAACTGTGGCCCAGCTGCCCTCTGTGACTGACAGGCAGCCTCAGCAACGAGCCTGGCTTCAGGGTGCCAGTGGCTGTAATGGAATAATGGACAGAACAGACCTGGCACTGGGATGTAAAGATGGGACCTCTGCCCAGCCACCAAAAATACACAAACAGTACAACTCTGGCAGTCTCCAGGGCTGCTGCTATTAACATATTCTGGAAAACGACCTCCCCATCCAAAGACATTTCACACACCTTTAACCCTTCCTTTTGTGGTTTGCTTTTTCTTAATTATTGACATTTCAAGTGTAGAAAACTGATTTACCTTCTCGGGGTTTGCTGAAGCACAGCTATTTCTGAGCTATATGAACTCCCTTACCTTTGGTCACATTGACAATCACAAGACTCTTCCCTGTTTGAAGTTACTATGGTTACAGCTGAACTGGAGCTGTGGGTTGCGCTGCTCTTGTTATTGATAAAATTCAATATTTATCAGAAAGGGCAGTTTCTGTTTCCCATTAAATTGAACGATTTTGCATTAAGAAGTGTAATGTATAAATACAACAAGGTAATGCATTTCAAACACTCATTACGTAAGAGTTTCTAAATGTGGTTTTAGTTAAAATATATGTCTGCTTTCTTCTTATTCACCACAGAACTAATCTGTGAGTGTTGTGACTTATTAATAGGGAAAAGAGTCTATAATTCAAATTGGAATCTTTATTTTTAGACAAAGTCAATAGGAAATAAAGTTAGATTTCTTTAATCTTTTCTTCCCATTTGATACTGCACTCCTAAAAGAATTTAGGCCCATGAGGTATGAAAGACATTAATAGCTCTAGTCAGAAGACTGAGGTACAATAATACCAGTGCTTTATATAATAGTGTAATTTATTTTTTGTTTCCTTATTCTTTTAAAAGTAACAGCACAGTAGCATTGGGTACAGTTAGCATAGGGGTTGTTGTCGTTTGGTGATATTTCAGTTATGCATACTTTTTACAGGGATCTATAACAAGCCAATTTGTTTCTACATTTGTCAAAAGACATCTTTCACAAAGCAGCTCCACAGACGCTTCTTACGACTTGGATACAACTGAAATCATCTTAGGCTTAGCATGTGACAGATGTTACCTCAGCCCATGAAGTCAAGGAAGAAGTGAATTGGACTGCTGTTGGCATAAGTACTGTGAAAATCTTAGATGCCTCACTATTTCCTGCTTCCCATCACTGAATTTTTCACTGAAGTTCACAACCCTTCCTGAGTCAGCAGGCTCTGGTACTTGTTATTTCTGTTGGTGTCAGTTTTCTACTGACACAAAAGGTGTCAGTGCTCATCCAATGACCTGGCCTTCCAGCCAGTTCTTTACCTACCTCTATTACTGTTCTCATCTGCTTACATTGAAATAAGAGATGCTGTGTACTTTAATGAAAAGTAGTTTGGAAGTTTGGTATTTTTATAATACATATTGTATCTAATGAATTATACAAGTCCTTGAGTAGTTACCACACAAAAATCAAGCCCTACTTACTGTTCCTCAAGAGTGCTTTCAGAAAGCCAGGGGCCAAGCTGACTGCAGTGCAGCAGCTATAATCTTTACTTAGATATCAAAGTTCTCACAGACTAGACATTTACTGTGGTATAGGATTATTTTTAAATTACTTCCCTTGAGTTTTAAAGTCATCTATTAGACTAAACATGATGTGACTTCATTGGACATGATGACTATTCCTAGAGCATTATTCTATCCAGAGGTAACTTAAATTAACTTTCTTCTATAGTAGAGTATCACTTTCCTTTTGATGCGTCCATTCTGACCTATGCCCAAAGATTCTTATAATTAATGAAGGCAAATGTGATCTTGGGGAAGTGCCTAGACAGTGGTGGTCAAAACAAGGTGAAAATGTTTCCTGGAGCTCTTAAACGGGGTGGATGTGCTAAAGATCCTGCAGATCTCTGTTCTTGTGCAGATACTATTTATAATTTTCATTAATGAGTTGGCTAATGCAACAGAGGGTGTTTCTTTATTGTACAGTATTCTGCTGAAAGGAGATTGCAAACACTTTGAAAGGCATGGTTAGAACTCAATATGATTCTTGTAATGATTTAAAATAGACAAGGATGAAAGCTACACTTCAAAAAATTGCATCTTCGTAGATAGATAAGAATTGAGCATTCACTTCTGAAAACAATTTCAAGTTTACAACCTATGAAAATGAGTCATAAGTACCAATAGATAGCAAAAAAAAAAGGAAAACAGGAGTTATTAACATGTTCTACAGCATTTTTTCATTTTATTTCTTGACAGCAAGTGTCAACTATGTTACTGGGATCTGGTTTTAGGCACTGTACTTCAGGAAAAGTATGAGCTGATTAGAGGGCAACAAAACATTACTAAAAGGAGGAGCTTGAAAGAAGTGAGTCATTTTAGGGAGGAGATATCTGAAATGAGTCTTTGAATTGACAAATTCTGCTGAAAGAAAATCAGAATAAATATGACAAATTTTTGTCTCTCATTAGGCTAGGAATGGAAATTGCAGACTTGAAAAGCAGGAGGGGAGATTTGGGCTAGACATGATTCAGGAATTGCATTTATAAATTGTATGAAGAGTGAGTTAGACTCCCTTGGGTTTTGTGGAACCAGCATCATTTCAGTTCTTCAAAAACAAATCAGATAAATATCTGTCAGCAGCGGTAGGGCTGATATTTGCTCTGCCTTGGGCCAGACAAGCAGAGGGACAGAGCAGAGACCAGGACCCTTCAGTCAGGGGCAGGTAAAGAAGATCCAGTAACCTCCCCTGGAAACTGGAAAACATTTGAAATGGAAAATATTTTCCGAGAACTGGATGAACTGGGGAGATTCTCCCAGAAGAGGCAATTGATGCATTACTGTGTTGCTTGCTTTATTATTTTGCTTACATTTGAAAAGATTAAAGTCATATTTTTGGGGTAGAGTCAGGAGAGAAAGCGAGAGGAGAAAGTTGTTTACTTAGGAGGCAAGAGGAAGGAGAGGAATGTGGAGGCATCTGTCTAATTGGCTTGGCCTGCTACATACACACCCCAGCAGTACACTGGACTCTTATTACTGTTTTCTTTACCTTCTATCATTATCACTATTAACTAGAGCCCAATCATTAGCATTATCATTAGCACTATTAACTAGGGACTATTAACGAAAGCCCAAACTAATTAGCTAATAAGCAAAAGCTGAAAGTGGCAAATAGTTTTAGAAAACAAGTCTGGTTTTATGCCAATGACATTAGAGAGCAGGAGACTAAACTGAGTCCACATTTAGCACATTAAGTCAGCATTGCTTATCAGGCAAAAACTTGGATATAGATGTTGGTGAACCAAGAAAATATTGTTTGTCAATAAAGCTTCTGCCTACACCTTTGAGCTATTCTGGTGAAAGAACTCTTTTCCTAGTTTAAATTATAACTGCAGTGGGAGTAGATGAGTGAGGTTACCAGGATGGTTAAATATAACTAGCTAATTTAAATATAGCTATATCAGCAAATGTTCAGCTACACACATCTCCTAAATTGTCTCCTGTAGAATAACACTTCCAAAATTCTTCAGAGATAACACATCAACAAAGATCACTTTAACATAAAATCTCAAAGGAGAATTCAGAATCTATTTTGAGTTTATAAACTGATTTTGAGATTACATAAATATTTAAGTGCCATTTAAAAAATCTCAGCAGCAATGCTTTCAAAGTTCCAAACATTTCAAAGAGAAACATTATTAAGACAAAGCATAATCAGCTGGTCATGCTTTTGTATGAATTATCAACAGTCATGTAAATGTAAAAGTATATAATTTTTATTTCTAAAATGTCAGATGTGAACT